>PYAF01002407.1:6021155-6050965 GCA_007407185.1 Glycine tomentella | reverse complement strand
TTTTTTTTTTGGGGGGGGGGGGGGTGTTAATGCTTTCTAAACATGTGCTGATTTAACTATACTTCGTATTGCCAGCTTGGATACACAAAAAAACAAGAAGAAAGGCATTTCCGAGGAGTAATTACATTAGAGGTATGAACTTTTTGGTTGATTTCTTGAGTTTATGTTAGAAAGCTTACAAACTTCATGTTAACTGTTTCTGGGATAATTAAGAACAAAGGGCTAAATAACCGCAGAGTGTGATCAGTTAAAGAAGAGTATCATACTGTCAACAACATCAACATCACCTTTAACACAAGCTAATTGGGGTCGGTGAAAGAAAAGTATCATACTGTCTTGTGATTTAATCTTCTTATGGATATTGTCTCATGTGAGATGAAGTTCATTTATGTCTTCTGTAAATATTCTTTCTTTAGAGACAATTTTCATTTATGTTTTAAGCTTTGTATTTGTAGTGGCATATAATCATGATTCAGACATAACAATGCTTTGTGTAAACAGAATTTGAAGTTGACTGGAATAATGACCATTGTTAAACCTTTCAGCTCAGTAATGCCTGTTTTCATTTGGATGTACTAATCAGGAATGCAATATTGACGAGATTTCTGATGAGGATGCAGCCTCCACAAAGAGTTCCAAGGATAAAAAATCCAATGGACCTGATTCTGGAAAAGCATCAAACCTTATTTTCAAGATAACAAGCAAGGTCCCATACAAGACTGTTATGAAAGGTAATCCCTATTGTTCTAATTTATGATTCCTCCCCCACCTGTTCCAATTCCAAAATCTATCACAAGATCCGAAAATACCTTGACTGTGACAATATTGAATTATACATTTTGCAGCTCAAAGTGCAGTTTTGTTAAAGGCTGAGAGTATGGCAGATAAGGTTGAGTGGATCAACAAGTTAAGAAGTGTTGCACAGGCTAAAGGAGGTCAAGCCATTGGTGAACCTAGTTTTCCTATGCGGCAAAGCCTTTCTGATGGTTCTCTTGTAAGTTTCTATTTGTTCTCTTTTTTGTGATTCTCTTAGAATTTGCGCTTAGGGCCTAACTTAATTCCACAACATCAGCTTGTAAGATGAGAAATGCCCAAGATATATAAGGATTTCATTTGTCATATCTCTAGTTGATGTGAGATCTCAACTTACTGAGAGTCAACATCCTGGTGGCTACACTCTGCGACGTTTTACTTAGCCTTTCTGGTCAACCCCTCCATAGGTAACCCTTTCTAAGACACTAGTAACCAACTTTGATTGGTCGCAATTAAGGTGAATTTCCAACATGCTCCTCATGCCTAAGGCTATGGGCCAAGAGCTTGGCAATGCAGGTGGTCCAATGATGAATCTAGGATAGACTATGATATCATCTCATAATTTGGGCTTTGGTTCCATATCAATCGAACAAAATCGACCTGTAAGATGAGGATTTCCAAGGCTTTGCAATGACTACATTGGTCATATTTTTAGTTGATGTGGAATCTCAATCTCGAGAATTGACATCCCTGCGACTGCATTCTATCATTTCTATGACATTTCACTTAGCCTTTTTTATTAGTTTCTCCATAGGTATCCTTCCGAGACATTGTCAACCAACTCTGATAAGTTGCAATTAAGGTGTGCTAGGGGTGATTGTAGTTAAGGCAACTTCCAACAGATTCATTAAATAGACCAATTAAACACTTAAATTTCATACTTCCCCCATCATTGATTCTCACATTTCTTGGTTTGTTTGGGATTAATTTGTTAAGTACAAAAAAATTCCTTTAATAGCATTCTTCCTCTAGCGAAGGTATTTATATAGAAATAAATTATGACTTCTTGGAAGTTAGGATGGGATCCTTTACTTATTTATTGCTGTTAGCTTTTTTAGAAGGTATAAACATGAACCAATTTACAGTCAATCTAGAATTCACTTTCGGTTTCTTATATCAATTTCTCCATGTTGCAAAATCATTCATAGGATACGATGGCCAGAAAACCTGCAGATCCAGAAGAGGAGCTCAGATGGATGTCTCAAGAAGTCCGTGGTTATGTTGAAGCTGTTCTTAATAGCCTTGCTGCTAATGTTCCAAAAGTGAGTTTATTTTATCAACTACCATAGTTCTTCTCTTTTGATTTGATGCAGTTTGTGAGATCATTTCACTTTGGTTGAGCAGGCAGTTGTTCTTTGCCAAGTAGAGAAAGCCAAAGAAGACATGCTTAACCAGCTATACAGTTCCGTCAGGTTAGTGCTGTCTCTTCTCGCCGTACTGTCTGATGATCATTGAGTGTGTTGCTTCTTAATGGATATTATGTAATGACTGCCATTCAACCTATATTCACTCCTTTCACTGGTCAAAATATTAATGTTCATGCAACCTAAGTGTTATATTCCTCCACATGTATGTATTTGGTCATAATGTGAATGCTCCCATGGATTTTATGTTTTTTTTAATGGTTTTCTTGGACTTGTCTAGGGGATCAACACAAAGGCATTTTGGGTATAAAGTAAGCAAAGTTTATGAAGTTGCGTAGTGTATTTGGTTGGAGCAGTGTGCTTGCATATTTAATGATGTTCCTTGCATCTTCAACTTGTTCTGGGATAGGATTATATTTTTGGTGTCTCTGATGTTTTTGCCTATGGCTATTTCAAGGGAGTTGCAATTTCTGATATATAGACAGACTGGGCAGATGTGCTAGTCTTAATTATTTTAGGTTCCTTCTTTTTTCTTGGCTTTTTCTGTTCAGTATGATTTCTTTGTGATCTTATCCTATCCCTCGTCATACTTTCCCTCTTTTCTGTCTTAAACTTTTTTTTGTTTCCAATAAATAATACTACCTGAATCTTTGATTATATTCATTAATTCATTTTATTTTAAACACTTCCATTTATTTACAATGTACTCTTCAGGAATGAAACATTTGACAGTCAAAATTAAGTGTCTTTTTTAATGCTGTGGTTGGCAGCGCTCAAAGCTCTGCAAAAATTGAGGAGCTGCTCCAGGAAGACCACAATGTCAAGAACAAAAGGGAGCGAGTTCAGAAACAGTCTGCCCTTCTTTCAAAACTCACTAGGCAGCTTGGTGTCCATGACAATAGAGCGGCTGCAGCATCCAGTTGGTCTGATAGAGGGAGTGCAGCAGGTATGTCTTCAAATTTGCTTGAGGTGTTGTATTCTTGGAATTTTCTTATGTTCCATGTTATATAATATTTACTTTCCATGAAAGCTTTAGCTGGTTTGCTATCTCTGTTTCAGAAGAGTGTTAGCTTTTGTTAAAGAAAGAATATGGTGATGAGATGATGGTATATAAATTTTGTAGTAATTCTCTTGGAATGTAATAGTTGCTGAACATATATGATGCATTAATTGCCGACTTCTCAAAGTATCCACTTTTGCATAGAATCTGCATATGCATCAGTAAAGAATTATAGGCTATTATTTTGTTAGCTTTTTATATAATTTCGACAAACAAATTTATGCAGAAAGCAGCCCAAGAAGCTCTGGACCCTCATCAGGTGATGATTGGAGGTCTGCATTTGATTCTGCTGCCAATGGTCCAAGTGACCTGACGTCTAGGTATGGTTCTGGTGGTCATAGTAGACGATACAGTGACCCATCCCAAAATGGTGATGTGAGCTCAGGCTCAAATTCTAACAGTCGTCGGACACCAACTCGGTTGCCCCCTGCTCCCCCACAATCTGGTTCAAGATATTAGATGAAGCTACATATGGTTTTAATCAAAATTATGCATTCTTGTCGGATGGACGCTTTCAGTTTTCTCTACTTATATCGAGACCGTCCCACCTCCTTTTAGACTTTAGTCGGAATGTTATAGTTTTGTAGATAACGAAAGTATTGCTATCGCATTCATCTTAAGGTCATACGCAGTCTGCGTCCAATTTTATTCCCTTACTGGGTATGTGGGGGCATTGTTGGGTGAGACGATTTTGTGTCTTCCCAACATTTTTTTTCCTTACAAATGTAATTTTGTATGCAATGTGATTATCAGCATTTACATAAATGCGCATTAATAGCGACGGCCTTTTGTTTTTTCTGCTACTTTATTAAACACTAAATTGTTTCTGGTTAGATATATGAAAAAGTTTGCGATTTTAATGGTTAGAATTCACTATTGAAATGGTGTCGTGGATCAAGCTAAAACCTTAGACCCTTCGTAATTGAAAAATCCTGAACACAAACTTTGGAAATCGAATTAGGTCCTTTAATTGTTTAAAAATATTTTGATTGGATCTTTCAATTATTAAAAGTTATAATTAGGTTTTCCAATTGTTTAAAAACTTTATAATCATATTATTTTTGTAAGTTTCGGTTAGTTCAATCAGGTATTCCAATCATATTTAATGTGGAGATTATCGGAGAACGTTAAAAAAATCAGGAAGATTGCAGTTTTAGACATCTCAATATTTTTTCTCAACGCCAAAAGAATAAATAGATATTATTCGATGGATTGTATTAGTGGGAAGAGAGAGCGAGTGGGTGTGGTGTTCCGGAGAAGTTGGAATGGCAGCGGTGAGTGTGAGTGCGAGAGTGAGGTGGTGCACTAGGAAACCACCCACTCCAACTCCAAGCAGATTCAGAGTTAATGCTCTGTTGGGGGATTGGGGATTGGGGATTTGGGAATAGACAAGGAAGTCCCTTGAGCAGCAGCAATTGACGTTCAGTCTGTCGGTTGTTTCTTCGATCTCAGAGGTTCCATCGAGCGAGTTTAATCCATTCCTTTCGCATGCATTTCTCTCAACCTTAGAGCACTCTGCTTCCGCTGTCTGGGAAACTGGATACCATACCACATCGTTGCCAAAGCCAACACCACCACCATTCTCGCCGTTGTCCCACTCTATCTTAAAACCCATTCCTACAAGATGGGATTTTCTAAGATAATAGTAGCATATTTACCATCTTCATAAGTTAATTAATGCTAAACTAAGGGTAACTTACAGCTTACACTCACCAATGTTAACCAATGTGCAGATAGACCTTTGGGTTTGGAATGATGATCCCCTAAAGTTCACAGTATACCTAAAAAACACTCTTTGTTAGTCTAACAATTAAATATTTGAATGACATCGTCACTTAGCACCAAAACAGGAAATTGTAAATGTTATCTGGAATATCCTAATCTTCACTTAAAATGGCTTAATCATACAGCTTTTAGTGCCTTTGTATCATGTAGTTAAATGGTTTGGAATATATGTTCATCAGAGCATTCTATCTAGACTAAAATGCTCTTACTCATTACACATTTGACAGCAGTTCAATTTTGGTCTGCATTTTAATATATCCTTGTGATTATTGTATACTTTTATTTATCCTTGAAGATATTACAATGGTGTACTATCTGGAAAACTTTAGGTTGTGATTCTTTCTACTTGCTATCTTAAATGTTTTGTTTCTATATTGGAAGGCTAGGCACTGGGATTCCTTCCACACTTTTTACAGGAACACCACTGATAACCAGTATGTTGCCCTAATGGAAGCTTCAAATTTTGATTTGAAAAAATAATGATGGCATGGGAATGGTTGAAGTGTCAGTATTTAGTATTGTTGTTGGTCTACTGACAGATGGGGCACTCATCACCTGACAAGGGAATTTTTTCATGAGTTGGGAGCAAAGATGGGAGATAATGTGCTACTTGTGGTGGCTGCGGAAGGGGATGAACTAGTTGCTGAAGCCCTAAATCTTATTGGACGAGATACTTTGTTTGGGCGCCTATGGGGGTGTCAGCCACGAAGTTACTACCCAAGCTTGCATTTTGAAGCATTTTATTACCAGGTACATGCTCCTCGTTATTTTTTTCCTCAATTATTATTGGATGATTATTTCCTTTTTATGCTAGGTTTTGGTTTTATGGTTGGGGGAATAATGCTGTAGTTTTTAATCAGATGTTTCTTCCATTGCATCTTTTTATGGAACAGACTTCCTTTTGGTTCCTATTGGGTGTCAGCTTATAATGTTTTTTTTCTTCCTCTTGAACCTCTAGTTTTGCCACTCTTCCACCTATTGTTTGGTTGAAAGGAGTTCTTTTCCTCTTCTTTCAAATTGTTTTTGAGTTCTAATTTTTCCACCCTTCTCCATTTTTTTGTTTATCAACCCCCTCCCCTCCACCCTTTTTTCACTTTTATTCTGTTATTGGCTTCATAGTGTTCATGGAAGTTTCAGGAACAAGAGAATGCTTTATTTTTCTTATTTGATTTGATTTAACGGGATATCTTCTCCTTTTCGTTTTTGGACTACAATACAATTTTTTTTTCTTTTATCAAGAGAAGTAAAACCAAAATTATACTTGATCTCTTCTCGCATTTGTACATAATTCAGATGTGGTAAATATCAGAGAAACAAATAATATATTTACAATTTTGTTTTGACGTCACAGGCAATTGAAGCAGCTATTGAACTCAATCTTAAAACAGTAGAGGCAGGAGCTCAGGGTGAACACAAGATTCAGCGGGGATATCTTCCTGTGACTACTTTCAGCTGCCATTACCTTATTGATGAAGAATTTAGGGAAGCTATATAAGATATTTTAATACGTGAACCTGCTCAGGTATGATGAATTGTTAGTTAAAGTAATTCCTTTGAACTTATTGAAGATATGCAGCCAAGATTTATATTTTGATCCTCATCTTTGCTTACTCTTGTTTAAGTATTACAAACATCTATCTAGTAAAATCGTATGACATGTTATGATTGTAAAAATACTTTAAGTTGGCATTTCTCCTCAATCATTAAAGCCGTGATGGGATAATGTTGTATGTGAGAGTCTAGAAAAAAAAATATAGTTAGAGTCATATCCTGTGTAGATTCTTGTTACCCTTATACAAGTATTGAAACTTCTGATTTTTTTTTTTCATAATTGCGTTCACCAAAACAAACCTCCACTTAGCCGAAAATCTAAGAATTTTTCGATTTTCATAGAAGATGTAGAGCCTGGAGGAGTATCTTCCGTGCCACCTTTTTCGTGGTTGCTCGCACGCACTTTTTCTTTTCACAGTTGTTACAAGCCACAAAGGACGTAACCTTAATTTTTTTTTTCTTTCGGAATGTGAGTGCTTTTAGTATTCGAGCTAACCATTTGGGCACTGTTTGAAGGATGTTCCACAATTCATGTGCTGTAAAATAGTTTACTTACCGTGACTGTTTTGGCTCTACAGGTGACGCTAGTTATAAAACTCTTGCATGATTCTGGTCCTTTTAAGGATGGTATCCTTTAGAAAGTAAATTTATGGGTAGTGTTTGCAAATTGTTATTTGTACATATGTATATGATTGTAATAATTTGTATTTTAGTAGAAATGTATGTACAGCTGAAGTAATGAATACGTTGGCCATTTGGTACGAAGATGAATGGTCCATGTGAATTAAATACGAACATCTCCAACCGTCCAACTATGATAGAATTGCTGAACTCATTTTGTTTGACTCTATAACACCACATTAAATTTAAGAACTCCAACAAGTTTTCTCTACAATGATAAAATGCTTAAGAACTTAAAATGAAATGATAAAATGCCACGAGAGATGGTCTAACAGTATTGGTTTGGTTGGTACATTAGTGGGTGGAGTTTGCAACATTATAAATCCCATTGGCGATGAAATGATAAAATATAACTATAATATCTAACTTAACGGTTGTGCTGTACAAAATGACAGACAAACAAGGGAGATGTTGAATTGAAGACTAACCTAAGCTAACATAGTTGTTAATGATTGGGATCAGACAGTGAGAGAAGCACTACTGTCAGCTGGAGTGAGATTGAGAATCATGGTTGCAGCCATGAGAGCCCATACATGCGGTGCTTGATAGAGAGAAGCAGATGTGCCAAAGCAAGAGGAGAGCATGTTGGTGTTGATTATGTTCAAATTGAGTGTGATCACACCTTCCAACACCTCTTTTGCCACAGACTTGCTCAGCCCTTTTATCGCCCACTTCGATGCACAATATGAAGCTACCAGCATCGCACCCACCTCCCCCATCCAAAAGACGTGTTCACTATTATCACCTCCATCTTCTTTTCCACTATCATTAGGGGGTTGAAGTACCACTACACATTCGTTGTCCCCTTCACGTTCATATCCATCATTTCATTGATCGTGGGAACCTCATATTTCTTCTTGTTCTTGTTGATAGTTCCTGCAATATTCACTAATTTCAAAGCATACCATCATTGATTTGTTTGTTTGTGGTGCTCATTAGGGTTGGATTGAGTTAGGTTACTTATCTATAATATTAGGAACAACCTTTTTGTTCATGACAACGCGGGCCTTTTCTTGAAAGGTCTCATTCGACCTCTGAAATGAGATGGAGATAGCTTGTTAGTTAGCTGAAAAAAAAAGACAGATAGAAAGTGAAGAAAGAACAAACCACGTCGGCAATGAGGAACAAATGGTTTTTGATTGGAAGAAGAGTTGGGACTGGAGGGAATTGAGGTTATCCTGAGAAAGGGAGCAGCCAATTATTGTGAGACCTCGATTGGCCAGTTCAAGACTTCCTCCTTCGCTTATCTCATTGATCTCTTGCCCCTACCACTGACCTCTCTCCTCAAACCCCACTCGGAAGCTGTCCACAGGAAACGCCAAATCTGAGTCTCAGGTGCGATCATATAACAATTCAAGAAATGTAAATATTAACAAAAGTCATAATTTTCTTTTCCATTATCCACGTAATGAAACTAAACATTCCAGAGTCCAGACCAAATTGTGCCTGACTGTTAGTGGGAGAACGAAGGAGGATTATGCCTCGTACATATAAATAGCATTTGAAGATAATAATAAATACTTATGTACAAAAAAGACATGATGCATCACATTGACTGAATTACAAAATAAAAATACCCACCCCTCTCAAATAAAATAAAAAATCGTAACATGCATGGCATGATAATTAAGACATACATATGTTGGTGCTCGCAGCCAACTCAACCAAATGAGCAAGAACCACTAAACTCTCGGTGATAAGATAATCGAGCTGTAGAAGAAATAGAAAAACCACAATATAACTCATTCAAGGCAAGGCACGATCAAACAGCAGTATCTCAAAACAACCCTCTGCATCGATGCTTGCTGATGTCATGCCAGCCAGCCAGCCTAGCTGCACAACACAATGCAATACAATACACGAGTGGAAGTGGTATGCATGCTCCGTTTAGTATTGGCCTCGGCCGGCCACCTTCAAGTTCATTATCACTTCTCTCCATACCAACATTTATTGCATTCATTGACAACTAGGATATACTGGAACTGGAATTGATACAACTTCTAGCAACTGGGCCCCATATTAGATTTTTTTTTTTTTTGCTCAGCAAAGAATATAATATATATATATATATATACATATATATATGATAGAAAAGGTACAAGAAAACAAAAATACAACCTATCAACAGACAAGACAAGACTGTGGCTGACTAATACATGCGAGGTGCATGGATTAAAAAGCCACAGAGCTATATGAAGAGAAGGCTCAAACCCAACCAGAAAAGGAAAACTTTCCTGTTAAAACCACCTCCTAGTACAAAAACCTTCCCTAATATGACTAGACCAACAGACGAAAGGGATATTAAATCCTTTCTCAAGGTTCGACAACCATGACCAACAGAAAAAGAGGGCATCCTCCATCAGCTTAATGCCATTGAATTTGTCACCATGGAACACTATCCTGTTTCTATGGTTCCAAATGCACCACGTCAAAGCCACCCACCATATCTGCCATCTCTTAGCCTGAACAAAGGAGCCATAGTATGTATGCTGTATAAATGTTCTTTAGGAGTTATAGGGAGAACCCCTTGAATGTTAATCCAGTTCAGAGACTCCCACCATAACGGCCAAATCTTACAGCAACTGAAAAATAAATGTGATGAGTCTTCTACAGAGCTTCTACAGAAAGGGCAGCTGATGTCAGATAAAGGTATATTTCTTTTGTTTAGATTCTTCTTAGTAGGTAAACGATCCCTTAGCAGCCTCCAAGCAAAACAGGAGGCTTTACTAGGAATAGATAACTTCCACAAGACTTTAAACACCTCCTCTTGATTCTGGATACTTGTTTCCTTATTCAGCAGTCTATAAGCGCCTCCCACGGTGTATATCCCACTCGGATCAACCTCCCAAACCCAAGAATCCTGCTCCTGAACATGTAATTGTACACCTTGCAGTTCTTCTAGAAAAGATATGACTGCTGCTATTTCACTCTCCATAAAATACCTCCTCCATCTGAAATTCCACAACCACCCCATATTAGATAAGGTTCCCATCTGCAGAATATTGTTCCGCTGTTGCTGAGAAATTAGAAATAATCTAGGATATTTAAGCTTCAAAGAAACTCCAGAATTCTTCCAATCATCCTCCCAAAACAAAACCCTTTCCCCAGACCCTATCTTCCATTTAACACTATTCCTAAACCAGCCCTCCTCTACACCTGAATTATATAGTCTACCCAGGTCCCTCCACCAGAAAGATGCAAGAGCAGATCCACTTGCTTCATCCAGCTTCCTCCAGCCTCCATAGATGACTGGTCCTCAGGATTCACTATAGCTTCCGAATCCAGCTTGCCTGGGTTAACTTCTTCATTCATTGGAAGTCCTATTTTTGGCGAAAAAGCTTGTTCACCTCCTCTGCCGTGTAGATGAAAATTTTCCTCACAACACTGCAGAACTCACTGCAATAAAGTCGCAAGCACACAAAATTAAGCACCTAGTGTTTCTCAATCCAAGATGAAAAGCATGCTGTTAATCAAATTATCCACTCTTTTTAAGTCCATTACAACGACATAAATCTTGTAAACCATACATACATGAAAATGTCCAAGCCAAGTAAATGTAAGGTTAAATGAACTTACTCCCACGGATCGTCTCCCACCATCATCATATCATCTTCATTATCAGTGTAGACAACCTGCCATTTATTTGGGGACCCACGGAGCTCAGTCTTGATGTCAAACATATCTTCCAATTTCCTGAGCAGATCCTCATATCCGTCAAATCGTGTTAAATCCACAGCCCTCCCAACAGCCATTCCTTGCATGTGAACCTAGGAAAATATTAAATTACATCATAAATAATTTCAGTGCTCTATGCAGGCACAGTGAAGATAAAATCCTAAACCCCCTTATCAATACTACCTTTGTACAGCTCCTTATTTGCTTGCTTTGTGACTCCTGGGGAGACTGTACAGCATTGCAACTTACTGAAGGAATATCAGATCGGTTGGCATTTGATGGTTCAGAATGCTGATCAGACTCGGCATCCAAAGATGGAACAGACCTATCATCACCCACTCTTCCTAACAAAGTGACTGTTTGTAGACTTCCTTCTTCATTAGAATTCTCAAGTAGCTGAATCCCAAAGAGTCTACAGCCATTTCCAGTGCATTGTCTCTTCTCTCCAGCTTCTTTAAGGGCTATAGCTGAAATAGATTCCAAGTTATTTTCCATCCTATTAGACCAATATATTGTTTTGTTGGAAGGAGGTCCCACAGAGCTATTCCCACTAAAACCAAGAAAGTTAGTTGCAGAAGAATTGAACTTGGGTGATGGATAGAGGCCACGTCCATGTTGGGGGTCACAACAAGAGAAAGATGTAGATTCAACTGATGATTTCCATATGCCTTCTGCACAAAGAAAGATGATTATGTAGAAAAACAGAATGGGCAGCAGAATGGACAAAGAAATTCTGTACAACTAACCCAGCAAGCCCACCTTGCAAAGAAGAATCAGGCATTGTAGAAGGTAGAATGAGAGGTCGTGCCCTCGTTTCTTTGGGTTGGCTGCGAGTTTGCAGGAGTGGTAGACACAAGTGGCTCCAATTCCCATGATGAAACTCTATCAGGATGTAAAATTGAGAACGGTTCATCCCATTGCACCTGAAATAGAAATCTTTATACGTCATAAAATTACATAACCAAAAGCTTCTGTAGAAGTCTTGATTTCTCGCTATCAGGAGTATCATCAGCACATTGCATGCCCTTTCATATTCATTTTTTAACAAAAAAGAAAACCCTAGCAACTCTTTGGCAGCTAAATGAATTTTATGGTAACTCTATTCTTTACAGAGAGAGTAAAAAGCTTCATTTCAATTCAATCTGTCAGAGTCATATAACCCAACCATATAAACAATAGAACATACATCGGTCAAGGTTACATGATAAAAATGTGGGAGCAAAATGTTAAATTTGGAAGCTGCCATTCATTGGACAGTTCACCAAAGTTCAAAAAACACAAATCAGGGTTATAATGCTATATTAGGGGGAGAAGGAAACAATACTAGGCAAAATAACTTTAAAATCACACAAGAATTTTGTATAATTACCTTTAATGATCGCCACTCAGAATCAGGCCAGACTGACGATGATTTATTATCTCCAACACCGACAATTGTGCCACTGAACCTGCATTCAGGGGGAGAGGAAAATTATCAGATAGCATAATGTGCTAATATCCAAATACCAAAAACAAGCTAGCCAGGTCATGCACCTTCTTTCGGGAATTTCATCACCCTCAAATCGCATTTTGAATCTCATCCCAACAGAGAGTTTATGACTCTGAGCTTCCAGATACTTGTTGACGCTCACAATAAACTCTGACCGGCTTGTTCTAAGATAAATATTGACAATTCAGAAGAAAAAAAAGTCTCAACTCAAGTAAAAAGGAAGAACTCAAATGCCATCCAAACCAAAGTATTTCAGCCAAAAACAAGTTCATTAATTGCAGAAATACAAAAAATGCGAAGTAAAAGGGATAAACAACAAAACATGGCAACACTAACATCACAAACTAAGAATATTCCATGAAAAGATGACTAAAACCAACAACTTCATATTATTAAATACAAGACCTGGGCTTGTAAAACACAGAAAACAGTGTTCCAGTGGCAATGGCATGAGATGCAGTGGCCAGAACACCAAGATGCATACTGTGACTAGATATAACAGAAGAAGGCACATTGCTTTGCTGTCTCATGACCCTCCTAACCCCAACTCGCAGCTCTCCATTTTCACCCCTGGAAGATAGCATGCACCATGAACCAGCCACAATCACTAACAAGTAACAACATTAAGGAACAAAAGCAAGGGGGAAAAAAGTAAGTACTATTTCCTGCCCCCAGGGGAATGGAGGAGGCATAGTAGCTTCTGCTGTTAATCAACTTGCCTTAAGAATATAAAGGCATCACCAGCCACTAATTTTTTGGAACTAACAAAGACACTCCACCCAGTGGTAAGTAAGTGGCGCTTGGGTTGCCCTGGAAATTACTCTGTTCCTTCAGAAACTTACTGACAGTATAAACATCAAATCTAATCTTATACAGATCAACAAAATAGTAGTTGTTTGTGTGTGAGAGTTCACAAATTTAAGAAAGCTTAGAAGGATTTATTTACAGAACCCTTTACTGCAGGGAAAAAAAATCACAATCAAATGCGTGCAACCTATATCCGAAGCTACTAATGAGCATAATCACCTTAGCTCAGAAAATTTAACGGCCATGTGGTCACCAGTTAAAATGGATACTTAAACTACCATAAAAGATTAAAATACATGGATAATATTTTTGTTGTCTTAGGAAGAAAACTTTGAGAAGTTAAGTAGTTAATAACCAATGGATTCCCTAAAAAGGTGATCAAATGATAAATAGGAAACTAAACCTTTTCCAAGCAGAGATTCACAACAAGCTACAGAATAATAGTCACAAAAATGTTTTACTTAGAAACAACTAGCATATCTTCTGTAAGCAGTGTGAATAAAACTAGTTCAGCCAGTTGATTATTCTGTAAATGATAATATTAGAATATCTACATATTATCAGAGTATGTTTACAATATATCATGGAATCAATTAGTCAAATAATTGAGGAAACAATTTAAAGAATTGCTTCCTGATTTATTATATTTCCTTATTTAATTTTGTTAAAATGCCCCACATTAGCATCCTATATCTTTAGTGCAGCATATTAATATGCAAAAATATGTAATGCTCCAAATTGAACTGCAGCTGACAGATCAACTAAATCTTCATCAATACAATTTTTTTTCTTCAAGCAGACACTATAAATCAAATTATCACACTCTATAACAGGTTCATTCATGAGATAACACAGAGAGGGGGGAAAGAAGCAAATTAAACAAGCTACTAACCTCGAAAAATATGTCTAAAATGCCATTCATTCCCATGTAAATCAGTTGCAACTAATTCTTGCCATGGTGGCTGCTGAGACATATCCTGAACAAATGTGGGAATTACAAGTGAAGGACAGCTAAAAGAAAGGATGATACAGTGTCTATATCAGCATTTTGAAAAGAGGAAAGAGTCTAACCAGCGGAGGCAGACAATCATCTGCATGTCTTTGAAGAACGGAGAAACCCCCATGAGTACTGGTGTCAGAAGCAGTAAGTGTCTTGCAAAATGAATGGATCTTGACCCTATGAGATTCAGGCAGCGGATCATCAGGGCTGGTCACCTCACTTTGCTAAACCAACAAGGCAGGGTAAAATAAGACATAGACAACAAGAGAAAAGAAAACTCAAATGGGCAAGAAACAGTTATGACTAGAGAAGGGTTTGAAAGAAAAACTAAGAGTAGATATATAAATCATGTAAAACAAAGAACAAGAGTACACTCACATCTGCTTCAGGAAGCAAAGTTATCTGTGCATATACTTCATCTGTTTCAGGTTCAGCCTACACAACCAAGCAAGTCCTGAGAGGGCTTACTTGATCCATGATTTATGTTCTTGTTTTTCGTTTCCTTTTCATTTGTTTCGAGAGAGATTGTTAGAATCCAATTGCAAGGTATGGGACTTGGAGTCCCACATTGGAAGTATGGGATTCTAGTGTGGGGTTTATAAGGCCTTGGGCTCTCCAACTACAATAGCTAGTTTTTGTAGTGTGGTTCTCTCAAGGTTCTTATCAATCGGTATCAAAGCCTTCCACCATGACTCTACTAGTCAAAGGGCTAGTGCACAACCATCCTACGTGGGCGCCAGAGCTGCGGAACGTGATGGGATGTTAGGATCCAATTGCAAGGTATGGGACTTGGAGTCCCACATTGGAAGTATGGGATTCTAGTGTGGGGTTTATAAGACCTTGGGCTCTCCAACTACAATAGCTAGTTTTTCTGGTGTGGTTCTCTCAAGGTTCTTATCAGAGATATTCATCAATTTCAATTCTTTTTCAATTGAGATGTATGAATTCATGGGTCTATGTGTCTATACAGGGTAGGTTGGATGGTGAATTTAGGCATTGCCATTTAAAATTCAGGGAATCAAATTAGGCAATTTAGGTGATATCCCTGATTCGTGGTTTATATGTATTTATATGGTTATAGAACAGTATAAGGAGACTCCAATACAACTCTGCAAATTTTTAGTGGAAATACACAATTATTAATCTATCTTTGACACCAGCCTTGGACCAAAGTGGTTAATGTTAGGTATAAACTAAGAATTTTGTGCCAATTCTGGTTTTTGTTATTGACATTGGAAAGGCCAATTATAGTAATTTTCACATGAAAAGTAATGTTCTCCTTGAATGATTCATTAAAAAAAAAGTTCACTTAATGTCAATTGGTTTTAAGATGAAATATAATATGGTATCAGAACCTATAGTCCATCTTGGTAAAATGCCTATTTTAGTAGGCTCGCCTGTTCTGGCAGGCATTTGTGGAAGGAGGAGTTGGGAAATCACACATTGCCTGCCTCAACTCTTAGGGTGCAGTTTATATATCTGTTGGACAACTTCATTTAATGCCAATTGGTAAGATGAAACCTAACAGGTATACATGTCAAATATCCCGGCTGTCATACAGAATCAATGTTGTGACAAATAACTATTCATATCATAGTATGTCACCAAAAAATAGTTATATTATATTATAGGCTAAGGAAATTAGAAATGATGATTTTATACTAAAAGCAAGGAGGCCCATTAAATGTCTTAGATCGGGAATGTTAAAGAACTAAAACCAACTTTCATCCTTATAAAATTCCAGGCATGCAAACACATTTTGCTTGCTAAGTTCAAATGATGAATTTCTAAAACTAAAAACTTAAACACTAAACTAAAATACCTGTTCCATGTGACCTTGTGGAAAGTAATAAACCCGCTCCCCTTCATGAGGGATAGTGACAAGGGGACCAGCACATGCATGCCACAATTCCTTGTATAAATCATCATTGATTGCCCCTATAAAAAAGATGAAGTAGACAATAACTTAAAGTTCATGTGGAATATACATTAAACACAAAAACACTTTTGCCTAACAGCCCAGTCAGATAAAGTTACTCATGACAGATAGCATGGGTAACAATAATCTCACCAAGCAAAACAGCAGCTACATGTGTCAAACCTTTTGCAAAATTCAAGATACATTCCCCAGCAACAACACAGAGAATAGCTGATTGGATAGAGAGGGTGAAAAAAGACACCATGCTTGTGTCTCTAACCAACCATTGAGGAAGTTTAGAAGGTTGTAGATCATATCGTTATAATCCAAGTTCCTTTTAAGTGTGAGCTGGAGCTAGCAGCATGTACATTTTTTACAGAATCTATAGTAACCTCAAATCCATATCCATACATATTTAACGGGCACTAGCAGCTACAATCTCACAAAAAGAAAAAAAAGAGCAACACAAGATTAGTGAGAAACCTGCATGAATTCCGCCAGATTTGTGAGTTGAAGCAGTAAATGCCATTGAGAGTGGAGAATGTAGGATAAGTTGAAGTTGAAGTGTTTTAGCTGCTTGGGGAGAAAATAAGAATAAGAATTGAATTGGTACCAATTCTTGGTGACCTAACCTAACCTAAATGAAGGAGAGAAAGAGAATAGATGATGTTATGTTTGGTATTAAATAGAAAATAGATAGAGCCGAGCGGGATGGATCGAATTGCAGAAAATGGAAGAAAGCAGACAGAATCAGATTTAAAATCGCCTTGGCTTGGAATCAGTAGATCAATGAAATGAAACTCACTCTTTTTGTCTTGTCTTTGATTGAAACGGTGGCGAGTTGAGTGGAGTTCTTGTTTCTATTATTGCTAGTGTGAATTTGGTAGCAGCAGAAATAAAGAGTGCAGAGTGCAGAAGAAAAGAGAGACTGAGTGCGCAGTGCGCTATCTATCAAACCAAACGAGAGAATGGGGGGTTATTGATATGGGTGATTTACCGGGCTTTTTACACGTGAGGTTTTTTTTTTATTATTATCTAGGAGTGGAAATGCATCAGACTTTATATTAGGGATTTTTGGTCTGATCTATTTAAAATCTTGTTTGGTCTAACTTGTTTAATATAAAGGTTAGGTTAAGATTTTTTGAAAAATCTGTTTAAATAAAAAGGTCAGACTCTTTAAAAAAAACCTATTAAGCCAATCAGGCTAGCCTATTTAATATATATATATATATATATTAAAACTTAAAAATAATATTTATTTTTTAAAAAATATTTTTCTTATTATGAAGGTGGATGATCAATCACTTTAGAAAACCACCTTGAAAATCTCATAAATGATTAAGAGAAACATATCTATAACTTATAGGATCATATTTGATAATTTATAAGAAAAACATATATATTATGTTATCTTTTATTTTAAATTATTTATTTTTATTTAATCAGGCTTGTATACAGGCTTTCAAACTAGGCCAGGTTTTTAATAACTTATTTTTAACAAGTCAGGCTTAGGCTTAATGATAGTGATGCAGGTCAGACTCAGACCTATCAAAGTCTGACCTGCCCTGGCCTATTTCTACCCCTATCTGGGATAGTTTTTAAATTAATTACTAAAACAGAAAAATTTGTACACCTTCTCAGTCAGAATAAATATGTTTACTACTTCCACACTATGAATTTTTTTTATATTAAGCTTTTATATTTTTATACAATTAAGTTGTTTTTATTTCCACTTTTCAATTTTTTTTGGTACATATAGTTTTTTTTAATTGTTAAGTTTTTTCAAAATTGTAAATAAATTTTTAATTTAATTATTTAATAAATAATTTTTTTAGTTTTGTTTAATATTTTCATGATTTTAGTATATTTATTTTTAATATATTTTTTCATTTAATTATTTTTAATTTTGGTATAGAAAATATTTGTAATATATATTTTAGGAATTTTTAATTTGATGAGTTTAATATAAACCTTTTTCTTATTCACCTTCACAGTTTGATGTGTTATTTTAAGTTGATTTTATTTATTAGTTCATTTTTTTAATATATAATATTTCCTAAGATTATAATATAATCATGCTTAAAAATTTCAATCATGTTTAATTTTGAACGTAAAAGAAGAAAAACAAAAAAAACTATTTGTGCAATTCAATATTTCATTAAAACAATTTATTTGGTTCAATTAATTGAATAAAAAATTATGTGTGTGATTCATTATTTTAACGAAACATTGAATATATTTATTTTTAATGTATTAAAATAAATATACTAAAATTATGAAAATATTAAACAAAAAAATATTTATTAAATAATTAAATTAAAAATTTATTTAAAATTTTGATAAAACTTAAGAATTAAAAAAATAAAAAGGAAATGGCGTCGCCCGGATTCGAACCGGAGACCTTCAGTGTGTTAGACTGACGTGATAACCAACTACACCACGACACCATTTGATTACGTTGTACAGTAATTTCAATAACAAGATTTAACAACTTGGCTATAAAATTTGCGCCTTGTGGGTGGTTTTGGGGTTTCAATTTCAAAGGGAAGGGAGAGGAAGGAGGGAAGCAGAAGAAAAAGAATGATAGTTAGAACTCCACCGCCACCCAAGAGGCCACGCGCCGATGGCGATGGCGATGGCGATGACGGACAGCTAGTCATCTACAAGGATCCGCTGGAGTCATCCCCTCCTTCGGAGCACATGCTCTGCACCTATCAATGTCGCCAAATGGTTTGTTTCTCATCTTTTTGCATTGTTTCAACCATTTCATTTCTATGCTATTGCTTCCAACACAACTCCTTTTTTATTTATTATTTTTCTTCACGTCAGGTAAAATCCGATTTTATTGATGCCTTAAGCAAAGCTGAAAATCAAGCTCGTCATTATCAATCCAAATTTGAGACATTGGAGCCTAATTTCCACAAAGTTGGTCGGTGCAACTCACTTTTCGTTTCCGACACTCTTTGATTCTCGTGATTTGTTTCCTACTTTAACCGTCAACTTGTTACAGAATCTGAGAGGAAGAAATTTCAGGACCAATTCTTATACGCCCAACAGGAACTTGCAGCTGCAAAAGGCCGCGAGCAGGCACTCCAAGACCAACTATTGAAGGAGGCCACTCAGTCTCAAGAACGGTTAAGAAAACAAATTCATTTAAACACTGAACTCCAGGTCTCTTTAGTTCTTTTAGGATTGCAGGAGCACTTCTGTACTTATCCTATTTGATTATTCCACAATTTCCACAATTTCTTTTGTTAATCACTCCATTCATGAATGCACTCTATTTTCTTCCTACTGGAATTTAGGTTAAGCTCCAAAATGAGACTGACCTTCGCAAAAAAGCTGAGTCTCATGCTGCTTCAGCAGAGGAGAAAGCAACATCTTTAGAAGGAAAACTAGGCCATCTCTCCGAAAGTATAGAGAGGGATAAAAAGCGACTTCGTAATGAGCATTCACAACTGAAAAGCGACTCAAACTTGTCTATTTCTAGAATATCCTCAAATGTAAGAGGCTATATTTGTTGTTCAGACTAACAAGCTATTAGTTATTATTTGAGTTGTGTATTGTTTTTGTTGTAGCTTGAACAAATGGAATGCAGAGCTAATAATGCCGAGAAAGAAGCAGAGCTGCTAAAAGAACAACTGAAACATCTTAAGGATCAACTTGATGAGGTTTGGGTGTCTAATTAGCTGCTTGCTGGCTTTTATTGTTCCTTTAAGAATATAATGTGAACAAAGCTATACTCTCTCTGCAATATGAAATTTGATTTAGTGTTAAGCCTCTGAAATTCATGTGGACCTCTTTTCTGGTAGATTAATGTATTATACATGCTTCATTTCATTGCTATATTCCCTTTTCAAGTAGGGTTATTGACTTATGATTGCATTGCATCATTATTCCTATTTCCAGTGTTTGCATCAGAAGATTGAAGTTGAAAAAAAACTATCTACTTTAATGTTTCAAGAAGTTTCTTCTACAGACAGTAATGTTTTGGTTAAACATTTGCAACAGGAGCTTCGGAACTATGTGAGTTTGCTTTCTTTTTTATCTTGAATTTTGATGGCTCTTTTTATTGGGATTATAGTAATGCGAGGACACATACATTGATGACTTGATGGATGACTCTGGACTAATTTTGGTAGTTACTCATCTGGCATAATCATAAATGGAGAGGAATCATGTCATTATTTTATTGATTGTTCTGGTTATATAGAAAAAAAGTTGAGTAGGCTTGGCCCCTTGATTTGAGTCTTTTTTTTTTTTTTATGATGCTGTGATGTTTATGGATTGGTGGCAAAAGTCTTGTGTTTGTGCTTTTTCTTTGCTATTTATTGTCCATTTTTTATAAAAAATTTAGTAAATATTATTTAATCTGACACCCCATATTTAGAAATACTACAAAGATATATTTTGTAGTTTTTTTAACTTCATTAAAAATATTTTATTTTCTTAAGGTTATGCTTTTGTGTAAATTCTTGTCCGTAGCCTTCCCTTTGCTGGTGCTTTAATGAGTTATAACTCTAATTTACAGCAAGCATATGTTAGCCAAATCATTATTTTGAAACACAAGCTTTTGAAGTATGTTTTGAGTTCGTTTTAATGTGTGTGACATTGGTTATTTTTTGTGCTTTTGAGATATTTTGATTTATCATTGTATATTTTTTCTACTGTACTTCTGTCTAGGAAAATGGCTAATCCTGTGCTTGCTGTCTTTCATTTTATTTTTTTTTGGGTCTAATTCTTAAAGTTTTTAATTTCAAATTATATTACCAGGTCCAGATTAATATATTTTTTTGCCTTTCTTGTGTGCTAGGAAATTACCAGATGAGTTTTCACTGTGAATTTCTTCACTGTGGTAATCTGAATAATGTATCCTGTTTCAATTGACATTTTAGGAATCTGAAGTAAGGGAAGCAAGAAAACTAAGATCAAGTCATGAGAACATTGAGCTTTTGAAGGAGAAAATATTGGATGAAAAGAGCCACCGGGAAAGGGCAGAATCAGAGCTATCCAAGTTACAGGATATCCAGTTAAACATGAAAAAATTAGAGGATCAAATATCATCATGGAGAGTGATGATTACAGACATACCTGGTGTCTCTTGTTTTGAGGACCTGCCTGTTAAATTTGCAGCTTTACAAAAGTACGTCAGTAGCTACAGTTCTGTTTGCGTGGTTGAGACTGCTCTTATTTAATCTTTTAGTCTATGAGCACCTTGAGGCCATTAAATTTTTTAGATGATGTATTATGAGCCTCCTAGTTATGTTTTTCTTATCTTCAACATTTTCTATGACACTACTTTATCTTTTTTTGGGCATTTGATTCACGACTTTGCTTTAAAATGTTGATGTATGAAGCCTTGTGTATTCATCCATATCCATGATAATTTCAACTTCTGTTATGGCATATTTCAGTATGCAAATGACTCACAATGTACTGGATGTGTAAGTCTGTAAGACCTAGGATCTCTTCATGTTTAGATTGTTTCTCAGCAGTTTTTTTTTCCCGGTGTAGCAAAAAGAGATATTGCTATGCTGCTTTGCATTTGAGTAGGCACCTATTGTCTTCTGATCTTGATATCTTCTATCAATGCAGAGAAGTCGTTTATAGCGCACAGAAGGAGGGTGAGATCACTGCTCGCTTGAAACAAATGGAGGTGGCTCTGGATGCTGCTGAAATTGATAAACAAAATGCTGAAGCTGAGGCTGATTTGGCAAAAGATAAAGCAGAAGTATTAAAATCAGAAATTAAAGGAATTGAATTAATGGTCAGTGTTGTTGTTACAGCACTTCGATAAGTGCTGAACATTGGACTTGTTCTTTTCATGCTTTAGTTCCATTGCCATTTTTGGAATTCTTGGATTTATTATCTGCTATTCTTGATAATAGATAATGTACAACTTGCATTTATAAGGCAGATGAGGCAATACTTAATAATAGATAAATTTTTGGCAATTAGGTTAAAGGTTATGTCTTTCAGATATTTGTATGCCCCCTAAGGAAAAATTGGATTTGGAGCCTGTAGTTAGATTATAGGTAAGGAGTTTGACAGTAGACAAATTTATGGTATATCTGGAAATGATTTAGATGCTAGTAGGAGGAGATAGCTTAAATGTCATACCCAGGTCCCGGAAAGGAATTGTGTCACAATTCCATGGGAAGACTTCCATGGCTGCTCAAAATCTTATCAATTCCTTCTCCATTGATCTTTCTCAACTCAGAATATAACAAGATGCATATAACTTGCTTTTAATTGCAACTCACACCAAGAATTCTATGAATCACAAAGATCCTAAGTGCTACATATTTAACACTGATGTGAGGTTTCCTGCAGCCTTGGTTTTTAAGCTTCCTGCTTCAGTTGCAACTTGCAACATATACTGATTGCTTGTGAATACATCTTCAGTAGTATTATTAGGGCATTTTGGTGTAAACACAGCTTTTGGAGATTTGTAAGCAAAACATGCCTATGAAATGAATAATTTAAATATCAGTTTATGATTTGAAGGCTTTTGTCTTGATTGTATAAAGCTGGGCTAGTAAGTATCACATTCTACAATTCTCCAGTTCTGTAATTTTTTATGCTTTTGGACATTGAACTTAAGGAATGGTTTTGTCTATTTATTTTGCAATTGTTACTATTTAATAGAAACTGGATCAGAATTATAGAAAGAAAACTGCTTATCTAGCAGAATTTCAAGGGCCTGCACCTCCCCAATGCCCTAAGGCTTCAATTCTCTCACAAATGACAGGATACTCCTCTCTTTCCACCTCTCCTCTTATTTATAGGCAATCTGCCTTAATTTTTTCTTTCTCTCAGCCCAACAAACTAAAAAATATCAACAATTAACTAACAAACAAACTAACTCTGTAATTAGTAATTACTAATTACTTACAGATTGACAATTAGCAGCTATCTAACAGTATTCCAGAGTTTTAAGAATAGCTGCTAATTTACCCCTTTTGCTGCATTGAAGCAATGTGGTGTATTTTGAAGAAACTGGTTATTATTGGGGCAACAACCGACTATACTTTTGGGCAATATATTCATTATAGCTTTAATTAACTGCTGCATGACAGTGTAGTTACTGTGGATAGTTGTGTCTGTAATCTGTAATCATTTGTTTGCCATTATTTTTAGTTATGTGCTTTAAATTACATATTGTCTTGCAGCTTGCTGTTGTTACCGAGGAAAGGAATAAATTGAGAAATTTTGCCAATTTGAAGAATGATGAAACTCTGGATGCATCAAAAAATGCAAATTCTGTTCAGGTTGCAGTTGCACTTCCCTCAATTTTGTTATCATATAACTTATTATGTGATCTCTTAATGTTTTTATGCTTGTTTGTTTAATGCATGCAGGAACCTGAATCATCTCTTATGAAGAAAGATGATTGCATTAAAGATTTAGAAAGTACCTTGCATGAGCAGAGATTGGTTAATAATCGTCAATTAGAGGAAATCAAGTTACTTAATGAAAAGTTGCGCAGTGAAGCAAAAAGAGTGAAGTCATTGGAGAGGGAGAGTGACCGGCTCCGATCAGAGATTTCGTTATTAGAGGCAAAGGTTGGTGGCTTGGTGCTCTCTTAAAGCACAGTAGTGCACTATTACATACTAGAAAACTCATGTTTATAATATTATGTCCTCTTCATTTCTTATGTATGTCATGTGTTACTGTTGAACTGCTCATTTACCCAAGGTGTCCAGATTTTGGTTTTCATTTAACAGTTTGACTGTCTACACGCTGTTTTTCCTTCTATAGTTGGGTCATGGTGATTTTTCTGCTGCTAATACAAAAGTTCTGCGGATGGTGAATACACTTACCGTTGATAATGAGGCCAAACAAACAATAGAGGCACTGCAAACTGAGCTGCAAAAAACAAAAGAGAAATTAAAAGCTGTGGAAGAATTGAAGAGTCAATCAGGTATGAAACCTTGCAGTTACTGTGGATGTAAGGGTGTAAAAGTTATGTTTCAAAAAGAGTTGGTAATAAAGGCAAGAGGGGTTGGCGGAGGAGAATGGCTTGAGGCTTGTGAAAATGGTTCTTCAATTTGTAGTATTAATATAAATAATTGAATGGAGGGCGGGCCTTGGCACAGTGAAAAAGTTGTGCCTTGGTGACTGATTCATCATGGGTTCATCTCGAAATAGTCGCTTTGCATATGCAAGAATAAGGTTTCATATAATGATTCTCCCCCGTACCTTTACATAGTGAGGAGCCTTTTGACATTGGGATATGTTAGTTACTGAATGGAAGAGAATAGTGTCTAGAATCCTTTGTAAAAAAATTCACAGGGTAGAATTTTGTTTTTGTTCCTCCAGTGGAGTAGTGGCAATGTTATCAATGGTGGATAGTGGAATATGGTGGAAGTCCAAAATTCTGCCATATAAACATGGCATTGCAGCCTATGGCTTTGTCTAGTATCTGTGAAAGAAGTTTAGATTGCTTGATTTGAGTTAAAGCTTTTAAAAAATTTCCAAGGAAACTAATCTTAAGTATACAAGAGGTATGCCAAATTGCCAATAGGGTCTCTCTGAAAATTGCTAAAATAAAAACAACAAAGACAGAAAAATTGAAGAAAAACTAAATATGCAACTGAAATATGCATTCCTTTTTATGATAATGAGAATATTTCCAAAGATGAAAGGCATGTGTTCAGGGCCTTAAGGATGGTCTAAAGTTTCCTGTACCATCTTATTAACCATTGGATAACAATATTATCAGATGTATGGTTTTCCTGACCACTTCTAACTGTTTAGGAGAAGCTGGAAAGCTGGTAGATAGCTACATATCAGATAAGACATTGCAATTAAAAGAGCAAATCGCAACACTTGAGAAGCGAGAAGAAAGGTGAGTGTATAATTTGCTATCTTTGGTACATTATATGTTGTCATGAAGAGATTCCAGAATAACTGAAACACTGAAAATAAAATATCAACAGATACAAAACTGTGTTTGCAGACAGAATTTCTGTTTTCCGGAGAGCATGCTGTGAGCTTTTTGGTTACAAGGTTGGTAATGGTATATACTATATACTGATTTGGTTTTACTAAAATCTTTTTGTGTAAATTGAAAGTGTTTTGTACCAAATGGTGTTGCTTTTATTCATTTTTGGATGGACCACACACTTTTGCTTTGAAAATATTGTAGCAACCTGGTAGAGATGTAATTTGGTATGGGAAACCTCAATGCATATTTGATTTCTAATCACTATGTTTTCAAGTAATACTGTAGCATGCTTCTGTTGGGGAAATACAACCTCACATAAAATCCTTTGACATGCTAACCAATGGTTCAACATATAGGGGTCTGTTGTTTTCTCCGTCGAAGAATATTGTATATCAAGCATTTTCTAATTAAGTTATTTCCAAACTGGAGAAAGCTGGCAATTGATTGTTACTCTATTTATCTTTCTGCTACACTTAAAAACCTGTCTGTGGTTGTTGATGACTATATTGGCAGATTGTGATGGATGAACACCAGCGTTCTAATGGAATCCCGGTGACACGATTTACCTTGCAATCCATTTATGCACAAAGTGATGACGAAAAGCTTGAATTTGAATATGAATCAGGGAATACTAACATTTTGGTAAGATGTTGAATTTTTATTGAATTTAGTAATGAGAAATGGTGACTTTACTTTATTAAATTGTATACCACTATAATTCAGTTTGGGTTGATCTTCTAAATTAAGCGGTGATTTCCCCCCAATAATTTGAGCCTTCAAATAGTCCAAAAATAAAACAAAATCAAAGGAAATATGTTTTGAGGTTGTTTGAGCTTTTTACAAATGATGGCATGAATAGATGCTGAAATTTTCCATTTTCATTCTTTTTTTCATGACAACAGGCAAATCATTATACATCTCAGCCTGAGATTTCTCGTCAGGTAAGAAAGTTATAATGTTGTAATATTTTTCATTAAATACTTAGGATCTGATCTCGTATTTCTCTGACCACGAACATAGATATGATTGTGAGGGTTTTGTTTAAGCCTTGGGCGTGGCTTCTTGCTTCTAGATTTTAACAGTGAAACCTTCCTCATAGAGATGCTTTTGGCAGCAAATATTTTCAGCTAAAAATGTTTTTTCTTCTGAAAATATTGCATCTTCTGTTATAATTTATAGGAAAAGAAAACACATTTTAAATAATTTGGCTGTTTATACAAAAACATAAGTTTTGCTGAAAACCATTCATTTAATATTTTGAATTAATAAAGGAAAACATATTTTTCATATTTAATGATTCAAAAATAAAATACCCAGAGACGATCTAGAAGTTGGTTTTCTGTAAAAACAATCAGATTCTTTACTTTTACATTTGGAAGAAAGATAACATCTTGTATGAAAAATTTAACGCTCTTATGAATTCTGACATTTCTTCTATTGTTTACAAAGATTTGATTAGATCCATTCAGCCATGAGAGTGTGACTTTATGAGAGTTTGAGTATAGCTGTAGATGGATTTAAAAACAGAATACTTCTGAGGAATGAGTGAATGACAATTATCATCCATCATGCATGTAGTTTTTACATATCCATGTTTCTTCTGCTGAGTTTTATGTAATTCATGCATTCCCAGGTTGAGATATTCATTCGGAAAATGAATTCAATTCCTGCTTTCACTGCCAACATAACAGTGGAGTCTTTCAATAGAAGAACCTTGTCTTAAATTCAACAATCAACTTGTGCCTAAGTGCTAATATTTTTTGCGGCAACTATCAGTTATGATATATATATCTTGCATCTTCAAGTTCAAGAATTTGGTCAGCTGGTAAGGATGCTACGACTGGACACATTTTGTATCCTGACATTGGTAATGGATGGCTTGGATTTGAAAAATGACACATTTATTTTTTAAAATAATTGAATAGTGAGGTGGAGTTTTGGGCGTGTAGACTTGTTCCAAGGTTTTTTTTTTTTTTTAATTACATTTTTCTTGTCATCTGGTTTTTCAATTTAGGTGCCTGTTATGTTTTATTTCATGACAATTTCCGTAGTTGCCATGATGCAGGGAATAGGAGCTTGTACTATTTATTCTAATTCTTCCACGGGGAAGAACCCTATTTTATTCCCTGTAATTCTTTTTTTCACCTCGATTTTTGTTTTTTTTTTATGAATTTAGTCACCATGAGGCAAATGAGATAAAAGTTTTTTTGACAAATTTTAATAAGTGCGGGATTAGATTGTACATGTCATACAAGAGATAGTAAATTGAAAACGAAACATATTATATTAGTGAGATCTAAATAGGATGTCTTTGTTGAGACAATTGTTGTCAGTGTGATGGCTTAAAGCTGTTTGACCATCTTTTATTCCTCGTTTTTCGTTAATCTAATTCCCTAGTAGTGGCGAGAGTAGCGGCAACCATTGTTTATGGAATGTCTTAATCATCAATCACTTATTTAGTCTCCTTGAAATGATTGCATGAAGCATAGAGGGACCTAGCTAGGCGATTTCACCCCACCACTTCGCGCTATGGTAGGGATCTTATTGAGCATGAACGGATATTCTAATGACATTTTAAAACGACGTGTCATGTGAAAAATGTATTTCTATTTACTATTTTTCGTAATTAATTAAGTGGGATATAATCTAAATTTATAAAATAAAATAAAAAGTAAATGCAAAACATTCAGAGAATAAAAATAAAAAGGTCAAGTCTTATATAGAGCATATGCCTATTGAGAATTCTAATCATGTGCTCAAAGTAGCCTACGACTCACGTTTATTTTATTTATTTATTTAAAAAACCCGGACCGAAGTTTTACAAGTATAAAAAATTGAAATCATCAATAGATTGTAGAAGTTGTTACTTTGAACTTCACTTGTCTAATTATGTTTTAATTATCATCAAAATAGTAATACTTAAATATATTTTTAATATTATGTGATAAAAATTTAATTAGGTAAATTTTTATTAGCATAAAATAATTGTAGTTTAATAATGTAGGATAAAAAATTGATAATAAAAGCTTAGTGAAAAAATAACTTAAAAACTCTTTGACGAAACGAGTTACATAAACAATTATTCTTTAGCTGAATAAACAGTATTTTACCTTTTGGAATAATTTTGTGGTATTTGATAGTAGTTGAGCATTTGCTCCATAACGTTCATTCATTGGATGTGTATGTACTGAGATCATGTAAATTGTGATGATGGGAGGGACTTTGTACTCTTAGTGGTGTGTTGGCCGGGTTTGTGGGAGTGGTGTGGTGTTGCACACTTGCGTAATTGGAATGTTTATTCGTGCGCACTCTAGCTGATATATATCGTATGGGTGGGTGGAATGAATCTTTAAGTAAATTTGGTTGCAGGGTCAAATCTTGAAATTAAGCGTATATGGTTATTACTTATTGCTATTTGAATTTGATGCCCATTTTCATAAAGTTAGTTTCCATTAACTTCTTACGTAGCTAGCCAGAATTCTGATTGTGAAGTCACTGGATTAATCATGTAACAAGCAAGCTGGCTCAGGGTAAAAGATCACTTTGATTCTTTGTTATATATATTATATATGGTTATTGAGACGAATGATCTCTTTCTTTCTTCTTAATATGGATAGTTACTTTAATGATTATTATTCCACACAATTGTTTCATAATTAATTAATTAGTTGTTGATAATGGTTGTGGAAAATAGAAATGAAGCATAGCCGTGGGGCTCGTGCAAATTCTCAAACTTCTACTTGAATTGATAATACACATAGTGCTGGACAATGGCATTGACCGCGCAAAGATTCTAAAACTATCCACATCTACCAATATTCATGGCAACTATATTCCTTAAACTATTATCTCTCTCTTTCAGAGCGCGTGTTTCTCAGATTACAATCCACGTCGATCAGAAACTAGATCGAAAGATGCATTCCTTTGCATATCCCTCTCTTACTAAAGAAATTTCATATTATCCAAATTTCTTCTACAAATGACAGAGTGCGGTGCATATGGAGGTGGAAGTTGTAAAAGACAAAATTCTGGTGAAGTCGAGGGGTTAATGTAACACCCCGTCCCAGTGTGTTAACATCATTATCATATCAGAGTAGCACAAAAATTCTATAATAAACACATAAATTGTTGCGGAAGCATACATGGATCTCATTTCTTAATATATTATGTATGGTATAAATCATGAATATTGTTGTGCGATTTATGTGAATACGGTAAGTGCACCGATCGTTAACAAGTAATAAAGTAGGTAAGTGAGTTATCGTCTCCACAGGGATTGGGGTAATTTTTACAATAATATTAATTCTAAATGATTGAAAAATAAAACAGCAAATAAAGAGATAATTGTTGATGTTGGATGATTGGTTGAATAAAAATAGAAAATAAATGCAGTAAAAATATAAAAGAAGTTACCAATGGAAGAAACAATTGCATGTGGTCAGGCACAATTCCTTTTGATCCTACCTCCTTCACTTGATTGGTTTATTATCTTAAGTCACACACATGATAAATCTTTCATAAATTCGTAAATCCTAGAACTATTAGAGTCATAACCAGCGATTTAACCCTTTAATTTGATCGAGAAACCTAAACCCTTAGTGAATCTGTCAAACTAAGTATTCAAAGAATATATCTCATGTGATCTTGTTAAGATTATTCGGAGAATAAGCCTTTCCTAAGTTAGTTAATCCCTAATGTCTTAGTGAATCAACCCTTT
>PYAF01002407.1:6010940-6021055 GCA_007407185.1 Glycine tomentella | reverse complement strand
GTGATACTCCAGAATTTGTTTTCTTCTTTCTTTAGCCTTTATTCTCCTCTTTTGTCCTGAAAATGCATAATTGGTATTGGAATGAGATAAAATAGAATATTATTAATAAACTAACTAAAACTAAACTAATTCCTATTTATTTAATCAAAATATAAGCTAAAACTATTCTAAAAATAAGATGTGTTTGCAACACATCAAATATAAATCAAATTCCTAACGACTAGCCCTTATTGATCCAGATAATCAAAGAAAATCAGGCAGACAACTAGATATAACAGGAGACAGGAAACTACCTCACATAGTATGGTCTCCACCCTAGGGAGCTCCAAGCTAACCGATGCTAGTCCAAGCAGTCACCATGCTTGGCTCTGATGGCATCTCGCCAGTGATTTTATCTTCTCAATTTTTCGCGGTCCCTGCAACATAAATCCCACAATGGATGAGATAGAAATCTCAGTAAGCCCAGGGTCCTCGGAGGTCTTTCCTCCCCCTGGTTCACTGTCAACCATCTAAAATCATGATTTGGCTTATTCACAGCCATCTTATCTCTCTCGTCAAATCTCTCTCATAATGCATATTATGCACGCCTAACAAGGCCTATGCCCTCACATCTGCACTGAGAGATCATCTGTCTAATATGAGACTCTCTCAAGCTCCCAGAGCTTAATCCTCTTTTATATAAAAACTACCAGTCATCTCGGCTTCCTCATATATATATATATATATGTATGTATATATCAGAGTAAAACCTATTCGGGAATAGGCTCTCTGTAATCTACTCCAATGCCTGGGGATAATCATCTAACAGATACAAATCCCCAGAATCTCACCGTACTCTAATCAATACCAGAGGAGGATCATCCATCTAAGGGTTCTCCACTCACTCAGTGCTTAGTCACACACACACATTGCCTGAGGAATCTCTCAACTCAGGACTTTCACAAACATTGCCTGAGGAATCTCTCAACCCAGGTCTTTCACACACATTGCCTGAGGAATCTCTCAACTCAGGTCTTATCGCCCAATACCTGAATAGGATCATCTGCCCATGCAGGTACATCTACTTAGGATTGGCTCTATCTAGGCCTAAATAGGATCATCTGTCCATGCAGGTACATCTACTCAGGACTTCTACCGAGTACCTGAATAGGATCATCCACCTACTCGTGGGTACATCTACTCAGGACTCGCTCTATCTATGCCTGAATAGGATCATCCACCTACTCGTGGGTACATCTACTCAGGACTTGCCGCCCAATACCTGAATAGGCTCATCCACCTACTCGTGGTTACATCTAATCAGGATTTACATGGACGCCTATGGACTTCCCTAAGCTTACCTGGTGTGACCATGCTTTATCCTATATCTTCATCTGGTTGGTCCATGCCGCCGATACCATCGTGCCTTACCCTATTCAATTATGCAGCACAGTCACATTAGAACCACTATACCAGGTATCTAACAACGATACTCAACCGTTGAAATGAAAAGAAAACAGAATTCTTTTCCATAACTTCTCAATCAATTAACTTAGGATTATCGGCCTAATCACTGCATAGGCCGCCTCACAGATCCTCAACGGTATCATTCTCAGCCTGACCATGGCCCTAGAGTCTTAGTAAGACTCTATATCAGACAATCCATTGGTCTATCTGTGTCTAACTCGCCAGTTACTCATCTTGGCCAAAACCAACATATCAATGCATATTCACCGTTTATTTGGCCTCATGAACAATTCTTATAAAGGCATTTGGGTTCTTTTCTATCTCAGAACCCCTCATCCACTCACTCTTCTTCCTATTCATACCAATTTTTAGGTTTAAGCCAAACTTCATCAGAATCTTAGTTTCAATATCTCATATTCCTCAGAACACTCTCCTAATCATACTTTTCTAAAGAACCAAAGCCTAATTCCAGCCTCATCACAAGATTGTTACTATTCACCCCATTACCCAAATCACAAATTAACCGGTAAAAGCTTGAGTTCTTACCTCAAAACTGTCAAGAAAGGCTCAATGACTGCCTCTCCAAGCCTCAGCATTCCATGGGCTGTCTTCTTTCCTCTCTAAACTTAGCTTCCCTCATGGTTTCTCAAAGAATGGGGTTTTCTCTCAAGTTTTGGCTGGAATTAGCTCACTCATGGTTCTAATCATGTTTAGTGGTGTCTAGGAGGTGTTTAGGTGAGTCAGGATGAAGTTATGGAGCTTCCCCAGCCCATCAATGGCTGCCTGGGCCAGAAGAAGAAGGAGAACAATGTTTTCCTCTTCAAAATCGCGAAATCCCTTTATATAGGGTGCCTGCCAGAGGTCTGGCGCTGATCGTGCCACCTTTGGCGCTAACCGCACCACTATGGCGTTGGCTGTGGCGCCATCTGCGCGGCTGCAAAAATCCCTAGCGCCCTTGGCGCTGCACTAGCGCCTCCAGCGCCAACTACAAGCAACTATGGCGCTGTTAGCGCCACCCTGGCACCCTTAGCACCAGAATCCAAAACTATGGCGTCCTCAGCGCTATCCTGACACCCTTGGCGTCAACTTCCAGTGGCCCTGGCGCTATCCGCGCCAACCTTGGCGTCACTCGCACCAGATTCCAGACATGATTTTCTCAGAAAAACCTCTGGCGCTAACCGCACGGAACCTCACGCTGGCCGTGCCAGAGATAAGGTATTACAGTTAATGACACTTAATTAAAAATATACGTATAATAGTATCCTGTGCTAAAATTAAGTAATAAATTAAACCAATATAATGTTGATTAGCAAGGTGTCTGTTTGTTTCTTTACCAGGAATGAGGTTCCGCGTGTAGCCATAGTTTTGCGGTAACCTGGCCAGCGCCTTATATGAAATTTGGCATTTCATGATTGAAAGGTTGAATTTCCTTAATCATGATCTAATAGTAGGTGAAATGAAAAATAATTAAATTTGACAGCTCACACATGCATCAGCAACCAATAAGCTTAATTACATGAAGTCAGAACGTAAGGCATTGCATGGTCAAATCTTCTTTGGCTTTATTTGCGCAAAATATGAAGGAAAGAAAGGAAAGGGAAGACCCAGCCTTCTGCCACTAAACACATATCTATCATGTGTACATGCCCATACATATTACATACCCTTTTTGACTATTATTAGTTGTGTGACAACACGTACTTCATCGGTACAATGGATTGTATCCAAATTTCGTTCCAGTTAAGTTGACTTAATTGACATGTATATATCAAATCAAATCAGTTTTAGTTTTAACTTTTAAGGCATTCAAAGGGAACAAGCTAGCAAGGCTTAGACTTAGAGTTAGTACTGGATATGGGAGAGAGCTGCCTTTTCTGCACCGACATACATATATAAAAGATCAAATATTGGTACATACTAATGCAATATCTGCCTTCAGCTTTATATATATATATATATATATATATATATATATATATATATATATATATATATATATATATTCAGTTTCGGACTTCATACAAAGTTACCTAAACATTACAGGCTCCACCACTAACCCACGTTACTGCCTTAGAGTACGTGTTTTAATTTCGTGCCCTCTCTCCCCCTCTATTTTAATTAATTTGCTAATACACACACATATATATATATATATATACACATAATATTTTCAAAGCTGATGAGTGATATATAGTTGGTAGAGCACAAGTCTAACTCACAATCTTTTCATCGAATCCTTATATTATTTCCTAAAATGTCAATAGTTTTGAATTCCTTCAATTCATATTTGGAGGTCATATATGAATATCCCCTTTACTACTGTATACGCATCATATCAGCACTTCACATGTCCACTACGGATGTCACAAAATGTATACAACGACTAGCTAGGGATATTAGTTTCTTCACCACCTATAAAAGCAATTATAAGATTCTCTGAACGTAGAAAGTTGAATGTACGTGTATGTTTAGATCTCCGTTAGGCAAACTCAAAATATTTTAAAAGCATATATTCTTAAATATTGTTATTCAAACATAACTTAGGGTACTGAATTTTCCAAAAGCTAAGGTCATCTTCGACCGTAAGTTCTTATCTGTAAGAACTATATATTCTTAACAAGAGTGGATTGACATAGTTTAAGAATGTTTCTTACATAAGATCCCAAGAACTATGGAAGAAATCCCAGGATGACCTTGCTGTGTTCAAAAGAACCTGCGAGATGTACTCGAGCATCAAAAAACTATCAACTTTCGGACTGTTTGTTTCTTACTTTTATAACTGTTTTTTTTTTAAAATTAAAACTTAAAAAAATTGTTTAGTATAAGTAATTTTTCAAATTAATATATTTTTAGATATTTAAACTATAAAATCAAAGCATGCCTAACTTATTTTGGTTTTTTATTTTCAGTTTTCTATTACTTAATTATATTTTTTCTTGGACTAATTACACGTTTTCTTTATTGACTTTCGTACAATAGTCTATAATATAATTGAAAAAGTTTCATATGAATAGAAAGTAATAAGAGATAAGGACACCAGCATTAATTTAAATACAGAACCGACTTAAACCTTTTACACCTAATATTTCTTTATAAATTGAGAAAGGGGTTGGACTTTCTTTCTTGAAGAGAAAAAAAATTCTACCTAATATTTTATCGATCTTTTCTTTACTGTAATTTGTTTCTTAAGATAAATAAAATATTTCTCTAAGTATTTTTTGAGTTCAGAAATTTTATTTATCATCTTAAATTGAGGTGTCATTCACTCTCTTAATATTTTTTATTTTTAAAAAAGGAAATAGATGAATGGTGATGAAAGCTTTGCCTAATTTGTGACCGTTGACTTTGGATACAGAAGCTAAATGAATAAAATAAAATTGAATTGAATTGGGATACATGTGGTTTGTCTCCACTTGTCTCCCGTTTTGTTGTCAAAACATCTTTTGGATGGAGGATGTTGTTGAAAATCTAAGAACAACTAAGATCATGTGTCCTTCTTTACAGTCTACAGTTTACACCGTCACATCCATTAACTCCGATGCAGCCGACCCATTCAGCTACCGCCACGTGTATCTCAATCTCTAGACTTGCATATTGGATGACAATCAGATAGAAACAGATATTACCAAAATCATTTAGATGGTGTTTGATAGAGAATTTTAACACAAAGTAATTTATTAGAAAATTTTAAAAAATTTAATATAAAATTTATTGTTCGAAAGTTTTTATATGAATAATTTAAATTTTAGAATTTTAGAATAAAATTTTAAATAACTAAAATATAAAATTTTAATTTTCTTTTAAAACGTGAGAAATTGAAATTCTCTTTTGTTGCTGATGTTCCCAACGTCGTCAAGACCTGATCTTGCCGCTACTGGACACCAACTAGATGGTGCTGATTCCTCTGCCCATCGACGGTTACTGTGGCGGCGACGCAGCAGGTGATCCCATTCTCAGAGCTGGGAGGCTGAACCGCATCGGGAGCGGGGAGCAGCAGGACAATGTACAAGGTGATCAACCACACCAGCGGATGTGTGTACGCGTTGAAGGTGATATCTAGTCACCACGAGGAGTCGATGCAGCAACGGATCTACTAAGAAATCCATATCCTTCGTGATGTTGACAATTCGAACGTGGTGAAGTGCCACAAGATGTATGATCAAAATAGCAAAATTCAAGGACTATTGGAGTTCATGGATGGAGGGTCGCTAGACGGAAAACACATCCCGCAGGAGCAACAATTGACAGATTTGTCTAGGTAGAATATGTTGGGATTGGCAACCTGCACCAACGGCACATCGTGCACATGGACATCAAACCCTCGAATTTGTTGATAAACTTGCAGAAGGTGAATATTGTTGACTTCGGGGTGAGTTGAATTATAAATTAGACGAAATTTTGAAAATAAAAAAATTTAATTTCTTTATCCAGAATTTTAAAAATAAAAGAATTTCAATTAAAATATTTTAAATTCTTAAAATTTTAAATTATTTCATCCAAACAGACTCTTAGTGTTTTCTTTTTTATAATTATAATTGATTGTGAAAATTTTATCAATTTTAATAATAATAATTTTTGTTAAGATTTTATTTAAGAAAATTAATTTCAGTATTATTCAAATTTATGACTTATTAATGTATAAATTTATTTAAAATGTACATGAGATATAGAAAGATTTTTCCAAATTTATTAATTATATATACTTTCTTCTATGTGTTTTGGAAATTTTGCATACACCAAGTGCTTGTTGGTGCGGTTAAAAAAATAATGTCTATTGTGACCGGAAGAAGAATACATTCTAAATTTCTAATCATTGAATTCGATACTATATCAAGTGGAACGAGTGATACAATGGGAGATAAAAAAATAAATTCTAACAATTGGATCACATGTGTAATTGAAAATTTTATGCAAAAAGCAGAAATTAGAACCCTTCTTAATGTGTCAATTAAAAGTTCCATTTTACAGCGTATAAAAATTCCAATGCATAGGTTCTTTAATTAAAGCTCACTTAATTAAGCTATCCACAAGTGAGATTTGTTGAAACAAACACGAACACAATAAGTCGTGTTCTCAATTTTAGAATTGATCCTAAGTCATCCTCAAATATAAAAAACTTCAAAATATGCACTTAAGCAGTCCTCAAATGGGGACAATTTACGCTTAGTGTCATTTGTTTTTTTTTTCTAAGTATTGGCTTAAGTTGTCTCCAAATGGAATAGACTTAAGTCAAATCATTGAATCACAAATGTCTTTTTTTCCCTACATTAATGATAGTGCTCTTTAACTTTTTTCAAACTGATCTTTCAACAAATTTCCTAAAAAACACAAGAAAACAACTCAAAATCAAGTATAAAAACTAAAAAGTAAAAAAAAAAAAAAAGAGAAATTCTAAATAAGATAAACCTTTATTCAAAATTTAATTAAAATAAACATAAGCAAAACTTAAAAACATATAAGATATCATATAATTGCACTGAAAATACAATAAAATATAAGTATATATGTGACAATTAATATGAGTGTGCAACTTGCATGTTGGAATTATTATCACGGTTTGAAAGGTGTAATCAAATTTTATATACATCTGTGTCAAATAGATTTTTAATTTGATTTAGATTAATCAGAGAATAATGTTATAATAGTATACATTTTTAAAAACCAAAACAATAATTTTATATTTTTTAATATAATGATGATAAAGTTTAAACCTAGCTAGAATCTTGTATAAATTATCTAAATTCTTCGGTGTTAGGTGTTAATTGTGAATATTGTACTTATTTTTTGAAAATAATATATTATTATAATAATTAAGTACTTTTTACTAAATAATTTTATTAACAAATAAATGTTTAAAGATGAGACATAAAATTTATTTTCTATTATAAATTCTTTTTAAGAAAACAAATAAATTTATAGTTTTCAACTTATCAAATAATTGCCTAATACTTAATACATATAATAATAGTAATTTTAATAAAGATATTCATAGATAGTTATAGTAATATCGTAGAATAATTTGTAAGTAGATTTTATAATAGTATTTTCAATTTTAAAAAGTTATTTCCATAACCATTTAGATTTCGATAATAATTCTATAAGTAATAAGAATTGGAGATTGGAATAGTAAAGATTTCAAGAAGAACAGAAACATAAATTCATAAATGGCAAAAACGAATACATACATGATAATTTTCTGAACCAATATTCAATTTTGATCTGTGATGTTATTGGTGTTTAAGGAGTTAAGTTATAATAATTCAACCCACCAAAAATTAATAATTAGATGTCTTATTTATTAACTTATAATACTAATGGTCAAGTTCTATTATATCAACATGTATACAATAATATTTCTAAATACACATGTTATTTGATATATTCGTGTAACTTACATTTTTGAAATGGTTTTACTTCTTACCATCGTTAAACTCCACATTTATTTTAATAAATTCTTTGAAACCATCAATTTATACCGAAATAAATTTCTTCAGTGACGCATTTAATTTCTCAAATTTTATTTCACTATAGATTATTTTTTAATATATTATTTTGTTTCTCTCAAGAAAAGTTCGTTAAAACTACTATACATAATTTTATATCTTAAATAAATGTTACATAAGGAAAGTAACACTAAGTCAATGCTATTTTTTGTATTTCCAAGAAATTGCAATAGATTTTTGTTTTGTCCCAAACTTTCCATGAAACAAAAAGGACACGGAGACCTTGTATTTGAAAAGGAAATAGATTGACCAATGAATTCGAAAATGTGAGCATCATTTTGTTCTTAAATGATTTAGCAGCGACATCCTTTTGAATTTGTCTTGTGTCGTGTTATAAGACACCAAACCGCATTGCTAACTGCATGTGAAAGTTGAATGTTAATTACTGTTGCTTAAAACTTCACCCAGTCATTCTTATAAATTACCATCAACAACATATTTAATTCAAATTAATTAAAAATAAAGATAAATGAATCTAATAATAAATACAAGAAAGTTAAAAAAATAAAGTAAAAAAAAAAGAACGATAAAAGAAGAAGAAGAAAAAGAACTAAAAAGAAATCATATAGAACATATAAATAATAACGGATCTAATCATCTCCCAAGATTATATATTTTCTCCATTCCATTTTAAGACACACCTTTCACCAATTTACATCTCATTCCATTAAGTTTTGTTTAATTACTTTTTCTCAGATAAGTTTCAGTCTATCTCTACCTCTTTTTGTGTCGAGCTCTTAAGAGCATCTTTAGTGGTAGATTCCAAATTGGGATCTTAGACCATTTTTTGATGGATCCCATATCGCTACGTAGGATTGAAGATCTCTTAAGATCTGTAACATTTTTTCCTTTATTGGTAGATCCCAAATTGAGATCTTAGATAATTTTAATGTGTCCCACATAGACTCCACTTTTAAATATTTAAAATTTAATTAAATTAATTAAGTAATTAATTTTAATTAATAAGACATGAAAAAAATATATGAATATTAATAAAACATATAATTAATTTTAAGTAATTAATTTTAACTTTTAATTTCATTTTATTTATTTATTTTTTCCTTTTTTTTGTCCTGTCACATAAAAAATTATTTTTTTTGAATTTCGTGCAGATCTTCAGGATTCTTGTGGAAGATCTGGATCTCCACGTGGAGATCTGCTTTTTCTCTTTAATGGTGGATCTGGGAAAAGAGAGATCTTCAGCTTAAGATCCCTCCTCAAGATCTCCTACTAAAGTTGCTCTAAACATACTCTTGTTCTTACGAGAGCGGGTCATCTCATTACATGCCAAAACCACCTCAATCTATGTTTCCTCATCTTTTCACTCACCGATACTAATGCTATCTTCCGTCAAGTATCTTCATTTCTTATCTCATTCATCTTTATATAACCACACATTCACCTTAATATCCTCATTACTACTATTCTTATTTTATGTTTATATTGTCTATGTGCTAGCCAATATTCAGCTCCATATAACATTGCAGGTTTTACAGTTGTTCTATAGAATTTTCCTTTTAACTTAAGGAGAATTTTGCAGTCACATAAAAACACATATGCACTTCGTCATTTCATTCATCCTGTTCTGATTCTATGATTTACATCTTCATCAATCTCTCTACCTTTTTGCAAAATTGATCACAAGTGTAACACCCCAATATTTCCATACGTATTAAATTGATAGCACGTTTATTAAAATGCTTTATATAACCTAGAATTCAGTAAGATTCCAGAGATATGAACAAAATAAGGACTAAATCACCCTCTCTATAAAATTGGAATTACAAGAATACCCTTAGAATGTAATTACCAAAATGCCCTTGAACAATTTCAGAAATGACGATTTTGTCCCGACAGTGGCAAATGACCAAAATACCCCTTAGGTCAAAAATGCTCAGATAATTTTGAAAAATTTGTGGGGACATGAGTATGAGATAAAACACTCTTAGATGACTAATTATTAACTTAATAAGTGGTAAGAAATTATGAATTAGCATTTCTAGGAATTTTTACAGAAATTTTGAAAAGAGCTCAATACAGACTACCTGAAGTATCAGAAAACTATAGGAAAATAATGGATGTAATCTTTGGAGTTTTCTTCTAATTTTGGGACAAATAGATGTCATTACTAAGATAGTTTAGTAATTTTATCAATTGAAAAGAAAT
>PYAF01002407.1:5916716-6006373 GCA_007407185.1 Glycine tomentella | reverse complement strand
TAATTAAGGAAACTAAATATATTTATAGAATCCTTTAATTAAGGCAACTAATCCTAATTTAGTACCAAATCTGAAAATATATAATTTAAATAAGGAAACTATTTCATCCTCACGCGACCCGCGCGAGATCTCGCGCTAGTCGCGTGGAATGGCCGAAAGAATGGCGCTTGTCGCGTGGGACATGGCGCTTGTCGCGCGGTTTGGCAGAAGAGAATACCCTTAATCCTTGAGGTACCGGCGCGTCTCGCGTGATAATGGCGCTACAAGCGTGGTACTCTCGGGTCCTCCACGCTGGTCGCGTGGTTTCAACGCTGGTCGCTTGGTGTCTTCCAGTGATTGTTCTTCATCCCTGCATATGGTGCGACTCGCGTGGTTGCCGTGCGACTCGCGCGGGACTCCAGTACTTGTTTTCTTCTTTCTTTGGCCTTTATTCTCCTCTTTTGACCTGAAATTGCACAATTGATATTGAAATAAGATAAAATAAAATAATATTAATAACTAACCAAAACTAAACTAAATCCTAATTATTTAATCAAAACATAAGCTAAAACTATTCTAAAAATAAGATGTGTTTGCAACACATCAATGGTTGTACAAGAAGCTATGATGAGGACTTGGTGATGATTTGTATTTTGCTTTGTATCTTGGACTGTTGTGTTTTGGACTGTATAACAATAATTGTTTATGGACTGTAATGATGGACTGTATGCTATTTGAACTTAACTCCGTTAGATGACGCGTAAAATTTTCATATTCGTCTATTTTACAAAAAATATATATATAAAATCAGTTAGTTTAGGCTATTACCTTTTAATTCCACAAGAGTGATTTAAGTGAAAAAAAAAATTTATATATATAATTTTTTCGAAAAAAAAATAAACAATATAATGAATTTAACAAATAATAATACGAAGTAGAAGCGGTCGTTTCAACAAGTATTTAAAAACATCTTTTTTGGGTACCTCTTGACCAAGTAGATGCATAAAATCTTGATCACCATCTCTTACCAGCAAAAACTCACACTTCATATACTCAATCTTGCTCTTGCTTATTATGAATCATTTAGATTTAAAGTTTTCTTCACAATTCAAGTTTCTTATTAACATCATCTTTGATCTCATCAATAAACACAAGATTATCTGCAAATAACATAAACCAGAACACTTCGTCTTGAATATCTTTTGATAGTTCATCCATAACTAAGGCAAAGATAAGGACTAAAAGTCAAACCTTGGTGTACTAGAAAAATTCCTTAATGTTCCATTATAAGTTTTCACACATGTGATAAACCTATCATACATATCTTTGATTGCATTTACATATTCTTGATTCATTCTTGTAAATAATAAAATAAAATAAAAGGTAAATTTTTATAAAAATAATTATAAAATTAATAACTTATTGATTAAAAGTTTTTTAAAGTCACATAATAATTTTTAAAAATTATTTAACATTTAAAACATTCACATGATTTGTTTATTTTCATGTTAATTAAAATGATATAGTTAATATTTTCTTTTTCTTTTCACTGTCACGTAAAAAAATCTTCTCGCCAAATAATCCCTACAATAATGTAATAATTATATAAAACTTAATTAATTAATTATGTTTTTATTTTTGAACCTTTTTGTGTTTTTGTTTTTAGTTTCTAAATAAATAATTGACCAATCTTAGTTTCTAATCTTTTTCTTCGTCCATATTTTTAGTTTTTATCGTTAAATATTGTTGTTAAACAATGAGGTCACAATAATTTAATTACATTTTACTATGTTTAATTTTTTGTGACGATTTTAATTTGCCAAAAAATACTTGATTAAAGCTTTAAAATATATTAAACTGGCAACTTAAATTACCAAAAAATGCTTTTGAAATCAAGCAAGCGATGAGGCTCCAGCCTCCAACAAGCAAAGGAAGAATATTAAATATTTATTTGCTAAAAATAATAAGACCAAAAGAATATCAAGCATAAAGTTTCTTTTGTGAACACGATTTCAGCATAAGCTTCCATGTTCTTCAATTCATAGTTCAGCGGGCACACCACTTCAAATCAAATAAGAGTTTTCTCGAGGTTTGGCGAATTCACAGGTCATGACCGTGAGCTCCTCAACTTCGGGCCTCGGAACTTGCAAAATGGCGTTGTTGAACGGAGGGGGAGGGGTGGGGATGCAGAACCGTGGTCTCGTGAAGACGACTAGTGTTGAGTTGCAGCGGCGAATGACGGAGGTGGAGGGTGTTGATTTTAAAGCTTTAATCAAGTATTATCTGCATGTAGGTTAAAAATTATAGGAAATTAAACGCCACAAAATGTAATTAAATTGTGTCTTTATTACTTAACAACATATTTAACCATAATGACTAAAAATATAAACAAAACAAAAAACGACTAAAAATATGAATAAAAAAATTAAAAATTGAGATTCATAAATTTTTCAGGTAGGAACTAAAAATAAAAATTAAAAAAAAAAACAGAAATTAAAAACATAGATATATATATAACCCAAGAATAAAACTAGCAAAGTGGAATCCACCCAAAACACTTTATCCCCCTCCTTTCTCTAATCAGCATATTTTAGCTTTACGTGGTCGGCATATCCTTTAGAAGATAAAAATAAAAAAAATCGTAATAGGTAGTCAGAATATATTTTAGTTTTGCTTTCTAAAGTGGCTTTGCGCATATATAACTTCGTAGACGATAAACTTGGAAAATTGCATTCCGAAAATAGTGTTATTATGAAAAAGTATATTGATTTCCACTAATAAAATGTACGGCATTTGTTTGGAAATCAATGCGGTATGTATGAGATAGAGCCTCACATGATACATCAACAATAAAGTAAAAAACATAGGGAGAATTGGAGAATTAAATGAAGCCAATGGAGAATTGGAAATTTACGTATTTTTTTAATCTTTATTTTGATATAGTATATTAAGGACTCGAAATTTAAAATTTAAAATAGTATTAATTAAATCTAAGAAGTATTATTTAAAAATAATAACAATATAAATAAAATATTAAATATATAATGAAAAAGTAATATGATTCAATGCATAATAAATTTTTTTAAAATGAATAGTTTTAAACATGAGAGCTCAAATTTATCAAACAAAATAGATATTCATTGATATTAATTTGAGGTGAAATTTACTACATGGGAAATATTTCGTATGCTGAGAAATCATGGGTTTTGAAAATTATGAATCTTTGGAATCATTATCTACAGGAATGAATAAAATATGGTTGGTTTTCTTTTTCTCAGTTTTATCAAACAAAATAGATATTCTTTGATAATAACTTGAGGGGAAATTTAATATAAAGGAAATCTTTTCATATGCTGAGAAATCATGGTTTTTGAAAACTATGAATCATATATAGGAATCATTATCTACATGAATGAATAAAATATATTTGGTTAGTCATTATTGTTGAAAATGTTGGATGGAAATTAGAGAATTTAATAATAAATTATTTCAAAACTTTACTATATAATTGTATTTTTTTAGAGGAACAATCTTATATTATTTCAAGTAAAATATAAGATTCAATACAAAGTAAGATTGAAATAAAAAATATGTTAACAAGCAAAAGATCTAGAACTTATTTGATTATACCCCAAAGTGGAATCCAAGAAGTTTGAGAACTTTTTTGAGCTCAAGACACATCCACAATGAATTTCTAATTAAGATAACCTGACATTTTTACACTATTAAAACTTTTTTCTCAATTAAAATGTTATATTTTTTTTATCTCATGGAAATAATTATGTGGAAAATCTAAATATAAAAACATTTATAATATTTGTAGATAATATGATTTTTAAATAATAAATCAAATATGAGAAGCAAACTTTTTTCAATTTTAGATTCATGAAAAACCAAAAATCTTCCTAATATCAAATGCCCAATGTAGTAGTTAATTGCGGATAACGTGCCTTGTTATGATGACAATGATAGCCTACCTCCAATCCAATCCAAAAGATGGAAATGAACTTTTAATTATTAAACATTTTCCTTTTTTATTATTTGAAATCACAATATTCATGAACATAATTTTAAGCTTAAAAATATAAAATTATTAAAAATAATTTTATATTTATAATTAATATTCATTGATTTAATTTTTAAATAACTTTTAAACTAAAAAGGAATAAAACAGAACATTCCTTATTGAAATATATATATATATATATATATATATATTAATAAAATTTTGTAGTTTTGAAAGAAAACTTAAAAGAGAATATTTATAGTATTCAATGATGATGATGAAATTAAAACTAAATTATTTTTATAATTTATTGATTTTTATTGATGATTAATTTTTATTAAAAAATTTGATTGATTACTTTTAATGAGAATTTTCTTTTATGTGTTTTTCATTTATAATTATTAAATTTGATTCGAAACAAAGATGTTAGTTAAGAGAACTAAATTTAAGTTTAGTAGGGTTATAACGAATAATTTGTTGATATAATTGGATGGATTTGAGTAGAGGTAGAGTGGCAGAGAGAGAGAGAGAGTTAAGTTGGATTTTGTTGGAAATTAAAAAAGAAGAAAAGAAGAGAGAATGATGATATTGTGGGCTAGGGGGGTAAAGGAGGTAGTTGGTTTTCATAGGATAGGTCCCACAAGAATATTTGTGGTGAGAAGAAAGAAAAAGTAGTCTATTTGCATTGGTCACTATAAAATAGATGGGAGTGAGTGAGACTGAGGATTCATTCACTGATCCAAGTCTAACTGAGAGTGAAACCATCCACAAATTAATGGAGATAGACAAGGCTGAGGCTCAGGCTGAGGCTGAGGGAGAATCATCAAGTACTCTGGATTGGAGAGGTAGACCATCCAACCCTGCCAAACACGGTGGAATGATTCCCGCTGCTTTTGTTCTTGGTCCGTTTCTCTCTCTTACTCTCAAACCCTAATCATCTAATTATTTAATTAGTTGCTGATCTCCCTCTTGATCAATTTCAGGGTTGCAAGCATTTGAGATAATGGCAATAGCGGCAGTGGGAAACAATCTGATAACATATGTGACGAATGAGATGCACTTCCCTTTGTCCAAGGCTGCCAACCTAGTCACTAACTTTGTTGGGACCATCTTTCTCCTCGCTCTCCTCGGCGGCTTTCTATCAGACTCTTACCTAGGCAGCTTCTGGACCATGCTCATCTTTGGTTTCCTTGAACTTTCTGTAACTATATATGCTTCTCTCTCTATATATATTGTACTTATTTTGTCCATTTAGAGAAGAGCCTTAATTCACATATATATAATTAATATTATTATGCAGGGTTTCATACTGCTATCAGTCCAAGCTCATGTTCCTCAATTGAAGCCACCGCCATGCAATGTGAACGATGGAGAACAGTGCGTAGAAGCAAAGGGCATGAAGGGCATGATATTCTTTGTAGCACTCTACTTGGTGGCATTAGGGAGTGGGTGTGTGAAGCCAAACATGCTTGCTTATGGAGGAGACCAGTTCGAGCAAAAGGAGGCAAAGCAGTTAAAGAAGCTCTCAACCTACTTCAATGCCGCATATTTTGCATTCTCTGTGGGACAACTTGTGAGCCTAACCATTCTTGTTTGGGTACAAACTCATTCAGGAATGGACGTGGGCTTCGGGGTATCCGCAGCTGTAATGGCAATGGGATTGATAAGCTTGATATGTGGCACTCAATATTACAGAAACAAGCCCCCACAAGGCAGTATTTTAACTCCCATCGCTCAGGTTCTTGTCGCTGCATTTTCCAAAAGAAACCTTCCATCTGCCCCATCATCCACCGGGTTCTTGGACAAGGCTTGCATCAGAGTCGAACAAGAGGGAAAGGAAAGCGCGTGGAGATTATGCAGTGTTGCACAAGTTGAGCAAGTGAAGATATTGCTATCAGTTATTCCGATATTCTCCTGCACCATCGTTTTCAACACCATCTTAGCACAACTGCAGACATTCTCAGTCCAACAAGGGAGAGCAATGGATACCCATCTCACCAAATCCTTTAATATCCCTCCCGCCTCGCTTCAGTCCATTCCTTATATTTTGCTCATCGTTTTAGTTCCTCTCTATGACACCTTCTTTGTCCCATTTGCCAGAAAATTCACCGGCCATGAGTCTGGAATCTCACCTTTGCGCCGAATAGCCTTTGGTCTTTTTCTTGCTACCTTTTCTATGGTTGCAGCTGCTCTGTTGGAGAAAAAGAGAAGGGACGCAGCTGTCAACCATCACAAAGTTTTGTCCATCTTTTGGATAACCCCACAATACTTTATCTTTGGCTTGTCAGAGATGTTCACAGCCATTGGCCTCCTTGAGTTCTTTTATAAACAGTCCTTGAAAGGGATGCAAGCATTCTTGACAGCCATCACATATTGCTCTTACTCCTTTGGCTTTTACTTGAGCACACTTTTGGTTTCTTTGGTCAATAAGATCACTTCAACCTCTTCAACTGCTGCTGCTGGCTGGCTTCACAACAACGACCTTAACCAGGACAGGCTTGATCTTTTCTATTGGTTACTGGCTGTCTTAAGCTTCCTCAACTTCCTCAACTATCTCTTTTGGTCCAGACGCTATTCTCATGCTCCTTCTGCACTATCCCAACCTAATAATGCCAAGGAAATCAACCCCTACTCACAACTACATGATCGCGATCACAATAATATTATTCCATAGATATATATCTTTTCAGAATATCAATTATTTTACAGTTACTGTAAAGAATTATATATCAATCAAAAATGTCGCATCGATCGAGTAGCTAGCATATATAGTATATTGCGGTTACAACCTTAATTAATCTGTTACTTCCTTTCCTTAATCTTAATTTGGTGGCATCCATGGAAGGAATGAAAGAGCCTTTCTTCCCACATATGTAATTATAATGTTGATCAATAATTGAAGCGATATGTTAAAGTTTTTTTTTTTTTTTTTGTATAAAAGTGTGTTTAAGTAATTAGATAGATGATTTAAGCTAATTAAGCAATTGTTTTATAAGTATACAAGATATTATATATATCTAGCCCAATAGTTATACTTCACACTCACAAAAAGAGAGATATAGAAAGAGAGTCAACCGTGATTTTACCGAGAGTCCAAGAGGAATCACTTGAGTAATGATAGCGCATGTGAAACATAAGGTAAGTTCCCACATATTTCTTTTTTTCGAAACCTGCATATACTTTTTTTCCTGTGAATTTTATTGTAAAATTTACAACTAAAAAATTTAAAAATAAATTCGCGTACGACTTTCAGACAATATTAAAAGCATACATCATAATAATTATTGCCGTTATAGCTAAAATTATGCTCCTTTTTTTTTTTTTATCCCGGATGATAATCCGTGTGTGTCATCCTATTAGACTATAAATTATGAATATACCATCAACACTTCTAATTTCTTTCTATCTCTCTCTTCTTATCACAATTCATCATCAATATTTAAATTAATCACTTATTTCTCCTCTCTTTGTCTCTCAAGATATACACATGTAAGGAGTCTCCAAGAATGATTTTTCATTTTACAGTTATGTACGGTTTTGCATTGAGACATGTCTCAAACATGTTTTACTGTTGGGGCCAGATCCCCCATGCCAGAAGCATTTCAATTAGCTTCCTCCTAGGACAATGTTTACATCAAAATGTTGGCTTAAAGATTAACAGATTCCCCACTTACCCCCAACAAAAATGGCTGGTCATGGCACTGAGCCCACTTTGGTCTTAAATTTATGATTGTTTTTGCCTACTACATTATTTCTGCGGAAGTCTCTCCTTTCATATCCTCTTTTTCTAGTTTCCTCTTTTGCTTTTTATCATCTAAGAAATGTTTTAGTATTCTATGAATATTTTAAATTTAAGTAAAGTTTAAAAGAATGAAAGAAAGCATATTATCACTAGTAAATAATAGTATATATGAAAGGAAAAAAAGTGCACTTAACAATAAGAATTATATACAATTTATTAAATAAGAATAAAGTAAAGATATATGATTTTTTCAAATCTATTATTTGTGTGTTGTAAGTTAATTTTTTTTAAGGTGAACATATATTAATAGAATAAAACTCCAATTCTGATTAAAAAACAATACCAAATATATCTGTGGAACTATATTTAAGTTTTGTCCAAAAACCAATCATATTATAATGAATATAATTAAAATATTGCTTAAATAATATGAATAATAAAAAATAATACTCAAATGAGAACATCAATTTAAAAGTATAATATTATTATAATATTAACAAATAATGATTAGAAATACATAGCAAAATAAAACCACAAATAATAAAAAAAATGTTATAAAAAGGACAGTAATATTTTAACTTATTAAAAATGAAGCTTAAAATAAAAATAATTTACTAAAATAATATAGCCTCGAGAAAGGGGTTCGGATAAGTTTTTGGTCCCTTCGAGTTGCCTCCAATCAGGCATCATTAACTGGTTTCGAATATCATTAATCAAAGGCTGGAGTAACGTAGACTTCGAAGTGCCTTTTTGGATAAATTGTTTTGGTTTTTCATTGGATTATATAGGTTTATGAATACACCTATGAGAAAGGGATTTGTTTGGGGACGTGGGAGGCAAGAGTTTAGGGCAAGTTAGGAATTTCACAATTTTTTATTTTTTATAAAAAAATGTGGATGGAAATAACAAAGTGGGAGGGTGAAATGGGATAGGAAGAGGGCCCGAAAAGAATTGGGGTTTAGAAGGCGGAGGGCCAAGCCCAAGCCCAAGCCCAAGCCTAAGCCCAAGTATGATATAATGTTTATGCGGGAGCGGCGAGGGGTAACGTAGCGTCGAGCGTGTTGTGGTTGTGTTCAAGAATCGAAATCGCAATCGGAATCGGAAGAAGGAAGGAGGATTAGGGTTTGTGGAGATGCAAGGGCAAGGCGTTGATGAAGTGAGCATAGAAGAGTTGGCGTCGAATCTTTCCCTCTACAAAGATCAACTAAACCAGGTAACCAAGCTCGCTCGCAACTATTCACTCATTCTTTCTTGTTTGTTTAATAATGTCTTTTGAATCAATTAGGTTAGAGAACTCTTAAACGATGATCCTGCAAATTCTGAATATGTTGACATGGAGAGGGAACTTTCCGAGGTAAGCTCAATTCAACACCAGTTTTGATGTTTTGTTTCCGCCTTGTTCTCTATCATTCATTCATTATCGAGTAAGTAGATAGACCCCTCCCATAATCATTCCCATCCCATAAAGGCAGGCATCAGAGGATGTCATTCTATATTACTACTAATCAAACTAGTTTCTTCAAAAAGGTGAGGGTACTATTACTAGTATTACTGCGGCAATTTGTAATATCATTCAAATTGCTCAACCTCAGGAGGAGCATTAAAAAGTGAGTGTTAGGTCAAAATGCACATCACGTCTATCTTGGTTCTTGTGCAGGTCTGCTCTGTCTCCTGATGTCCAGCATGCTTTCTCCTCACACTGAGATTCTAAGTTAGATTTTTGTCATTATTTTGCTTTATTGTCATCTAACAAAATAATACTTGCTTTACTGAACTCCAAATATGTGCCCTAAAATTGTGTTACACAGGTCATTTCCTTGACCGAGGAACTCCTTGCAACTGCAAAGCAGAATGAAATCTCTGCTCCTCCTAATAATGCTGCTGCTGCATCTCCAACCTTGTCCATACATAACGAGAATCAAGTGGTACGGCCTCAATATTTTGTTTTGAGCGACCATAGAATTGCTTGTTCATAATTGATGTAATTTCTTTCCTTTGATAATTGATCAACTTACAAACTGGGAGAGGCTGTGGAAAAAACAATTCAAGTCATCTCTGATGATTTAAATGTAATACTTTTTTACTGAATTCTTATGTTATTTCACTTTTAACAGCAAGATAGTAGTTCTGATCATCAAGAGAAACTTCCTGTTGGAACCAAAGTTCAGGCAGTTTGGAGTGAAGATGGGGAGTGGTATTGTTGTCTGTCAGTGTATTTTATTTTCCATTTCATTTACCTATGATTACTGTGTGTTCACTTTGTTTTATTATGAATGTCCAGGTATGATGCGACAATTGAGGCTTATACACCAAATGGTTATTATGTAAGCTATAACAATTGGGGTAATAAAGAAGAGGTAAGGCTTTTAAAACTGCCTGATGCAAATTTGATCTCCATTGCTTGTCATAGTCTATGCATAAATTTTCCTCTAAATTTTTTATTGCTTCATGTTTAATGTTGAACTTGTATTTTCCTGCTGCTAGGAAAATAGTTGGTGGGAGGGATCAAGTTCTAATGAAAGTCCTATGTCTTGTTTGGTGGACGTGGATCCATATTGAACTGCATGCATGCATGATTTAGTTGGTTTGCAAAGATACAAACTCTTGACAAAATTTTGTATACATAGTTAATTACAAAATCATGTCACTTTTTTTTTTTTTGAAAATAATCAAATCTACAAGCCATCGTTCAACTTTTCTCAAGATCTTTGTTTAGTTGAGGAAGGAAACAGAGGAAGCAATATTATATCCTGGGGAAGGTTACTTGCAAGTAGAGAATTTTCAATTGTGTGCTGTTTGTGCCATGTGTGAATTGAAATGTTCCATAGCTCATGGTAAAAGCCTTGTTGATGTTGGTTGTTTATTACCAGGTTGATCCTGCCAATGTAAGGTCAATTCAAGAAGGTTCTGTTGATGCTTTATTAGAAGCTGAGCGAGTTGCTGAAGCAACAAAACAGGCCATCAAACGAAAAATTGCGCAAGCTGCATCTATTGATTTACAGTCTCGGAGTCTACCTGCAAAGCTTCGTATAGAGGCTGATGATCCTGAGGATGTGGTGAGTTGTTTCGTCAAATTTTCATTCCCTCGTCTTCACTATTCGTAAATTATACTTTCTGTATTCAAAATGGTTGTTCTCAATGAAATGTTTGAATTTTTTGTTTTTGCTATATAGGATTATAGATGTCATTGGGTTAGTCTTTTATTCCGTATGTTTTTCCAAGAAGAAAAATGTTTGCTAGTGGGTTCTGGAATTGTTTTTGTTTTATGCTAGTTTATCTGCCAGTTAGCTAGGATGCCATCAATGACATGTTTTCTAACTCAATAATCACAGAAAGCTTCGAAACGCAAGAAAATACATGCCTTTAAGTCAAAGATGCGGATGGAGCAACTTGAAGTCACACAAAATAAGCGGCAAAATGCTTGGCAGCAATTTCAGTCAACCAAAGGAAAGGCAAAGAAGGTACCTTTCTCAAATTTGTAACTTTTTATTCTTATATTAGAATTAGGTAAGTTTATGTTTTTGCAGTTTATTTTAGGTTCTCTTGTACCTTTGGTACAAATGGTAGTTTTCATGTAAGAATTGCCATTATTTTTATTTGTATATACCTTTTTGAGACCCACAATAATTTTTGAAATGTTCCCTTCAATTCCCCTCCTCTTCTTAGCAACCAAACTCACCCTTAGAGGAAAAGAAGTGGAAAAAAGGGTAAAGATGTTTAGGGTTAAATTTTCTGGAAAGTCAGTCCAATCAGGCTTGTCTTTGTAACATGGTTAATTATATAGTACTATATTGCATGAGAAGTTTGAAAGAGAATAAAGTGTTATTATGGAAATAAATTGATCTTATGGAAATTATATAGTACTATGTTGTATTTCCATGCAAATTAGGTAACGTTTTTTAAGAATAAATAATACATGCACTGACAACTATTTTCTTATATGTTGTCATCTAATCACATTCACAAACCATCATGTATAGTGAGTTTGTTAACTTTTATAATAACAACCGTAAAAAGTCATACAAAATGTTATTTCTAATTGATTGACTGTATAAATTTGCTGCATGCCTAATAAACTTATATTTTAAAGCCTGACACATCTTTATTTTTTTTTTTTTTTTGCTCAGCAGCCTGACACATCTTTATTGATTTGACACTATGAACATGTATATAAGATTCTGGGTTAATATTAAAATTGTGAATGATTAGCGCATAATGTACAAACTTGTATTGAAATTAATCATATATATGCAACAGGACAGGTATTTTTTTAATATTTTCTTGCAGGTTCAGGTTCTGTGTACATTTAAAATCGTTGCACATTCTGTGTAGTGTGTACAGTTATATTTAAAATAGTAGCATGTAAAGAATTGTCTTATTGAAATATCTATGAAAAATATAATAACCGAATTGTAAAAATTTAAGTATCTTTTGATTTGGTTGGTTATAAATGAAGGAAACGAAATATCAAACTTAGTAAAACTATTGCAACTAACGAAAGAGTTGAAAGTCATGTATCTAACTATTAGCTCTTGTTTCGTTCTCATTTTAAATTCTACTTTTGTGTTGTTTTTGCATACAACTTAGTTGCTTACAATGATTAAATTGAGTTTGGAACGATGATCTTTTTTGTTCTGATATTATGCAATACTTTGGCTTTGCATGCACAGATTGGTTTCTTCTCTGGAAGAAAACGGGAGAGTATTTTTAAATCTCCTGATGATCCTCAGGGAAAGGTTGGTGTGACGGGAAGTGGGAAAGGTTTGACAGAGTTCCAGAAGAGAGAAAAACATTTTCACCTCAAAGATGGTACTGTTGAAAATGATGATTAGGTTATGCACCGATTCGGCTGAATGCCTTTTCAATTGTATGTAACATGTTCAAACAACCATTCTCTGTAGAGGTTCACTGATGGCAAACCAGACGATGTTATCTACTGAAATATGTCGAGACTTGAGACTGTTCTAGATTGTAGCTTTCGCCCCATACACATTTTTTTTTCTTTCACTATTTTATCATGATGCAATTTTGCTGCCTTTTCATTTTGATGTTATATTGACTAGATGCTCATATTTGTTGGTTTGTTGGTCTTAGCTTTAGGTTAGTTATTAGAAAGACGATACTTAGGCGCAGTATTTTATGATAATTCAAAACTGCATTTCATCTCGGTAATAATTTATTGGTTTCTGTTGTCGAGATGAAATGTAAATAGTTAATTAAATAAAATGTCGATTTTAACCAGAGAATAATAATATGTAAATACTCTCTTAACGTCAACCGTGTTCAAAGGCTTACTATTTGAAATCTCGCAAGTTAGAAGAGTCAAATTACAGATTCATTTAACAATAGTGGCAATAGGTAAGATTTAAATAAAGTATTACATTATTTCATTTATATCCATATTCTACAACTCACCCAACACATTTTGAATTCATGTCTTGGATGTGTATAATTTGGACTTAGATTGTCTCTTATGGTGAGGTTATTTTAGTCTAGTTAGTAATTTTGAGCTTGTGTATATATTATTTTTTTTGTCTTGGTGCAGCTGTAAAATTGTGATTTAGTAACTTATTGATTATGAGTTCAAATTCGGAAACAGTCTTTTTTTATATGTAAGGTAAAATTGCGTACAATATTTCTCTTCTTTAATTGCGTATAATGTGAAGTTTTTGAACAATGAGATATATAATTTTATTTTATATTTAATGATGGCATTGAAATAATATATATATATATATTTAAAATTAGTTTTTGATATTCAGTTATTGTTGGTTAAACTATTCACTCAGATAAGCTGACGTTATGAGTAGGAGATTACTTGTAATAGAAGTCCTTTCCTAAGTGCAAATGGCAGCTAGGCTAAGTTGTATTGAAGAGAGAATTGCCTTTTTTTATTATCTCGGTTTTGTTTTTATTAAAGAGTAAAATGGTTTGGTTTTCTTTCCACGGGCTCCCAAACATAAACTAAGCTAATAAATAAAATTAGGAACAAAATCCCCTGATATCCATTGGTGAAGGTAATTGGGTCTTAATCGAAGGAAGAAGAAACAAAAAATACACTTGTTACTCGATTAGAAAATTAGTTTTCCTAATACCATGACCAACAGTGCTATTGTTAACCAGTCCATTTTCTGTTGACCTTCAAAAGGCAAGGGCATTGAGGTAAATGTACTAGAGTAATCCTTAAGTTAATTAAAACGGCCATTGACAAAGGAAAATAAAACAAATGTAATTAAGTTTAGTTGTCAAACTTTTTAACACGGCCAAATGCATTAATTAATTCTCCATGCTAGGGTTCCACAGCTGCATGTGAGACGTTTCCCCTCACCTTTACACTTATAGTCCCTTCCCCGTTTCCTTCCCTATCCCCTATGTCTGGTTGGGAAGTTCCACACAGAGAGAGCCATATGCGTCCCCATTATGAAGGAGAGGATGGCTCAAGTTTGGTCCTTAGTCAAAGTTGTAATGATACATTCATAAACTGTTGCTTATCTAACCTCACTTCTGGTAGGTCGGATCACTTCCCCATTCTGCTGAAGCTGAGTCAGCACACTCAAACTCGAAAAACTAAGGTTTCGTTTTGAAAACTCTTGGTTGGAATTGTCAATGGGGCTTCAGACATCTCGACCAATCAAGACATCATCTCCAAACTCCATATATGTGTCGACGAGCTTCACAACCGGGGAAAATGCAAGTCAGAAATGGAGACATAATTTTAATGTTTAATTTATAAATACTACTTTTTTTTAGAGAATAAATCTAATAATTGAGAATAAATTTTCTTGTAATAAACTGAGCTTAGTAAGCTTCAATTTGAATGTTGAAAATCAAGATAAAAAATATACTTGTATTATTTGAAAGAAAATAAGATTTGTAGGAGTATCAAATTTTGAGGAGACAATATTCCCTCACAATGAATAATTATCATAATGACCACTATATAATAAAGCATCTGCTTATACTCTAACACGGTTTCAGATAAATATTCCTTTGTTTTCTCCTATTAAACACAACTTCGAGCTATTAAGAAGACTTTCAAGTAAAAGTAAAATTAACCGGCAAGAAAATATTATGACAAAAATACTCAAATGATTCCTTAGTATGTTAATTTCTTTTCTTTTTTGGTTCCAATTTTTTCCCTGGACGATAGGGGGGTGGCAATGAGATAATGTAGCTACAGGAAAAAAAGGCAAAATCTTTCATCCTATACAAGAAATCACCACTAGTATTTCGATTGCTTGAATCTAAATCTCCTATGTTACAATAAAATTAACTAGTTTTCCAGACCCCTTGCATAAACTAGCGGAGATGTCTCGGCAGGTAATCTTTTAACACTCCTTCCAGAACTATGATAGAGAGAAAAATTAAGGCTGTATGTGAATCATTCATTGCGGATTGAATAATATTTATCCCAGAGAGTTTGTGATTTTGATATTTCGTTCATAAGATTCTTGAACTTGACACTGCAATCTCCTCCACTGCATAATGCAAAGTAAAAATAAATAAATATATCTGCCTCTCAGATAAAAAGACAAAAAAGCAAAGAGAAATAAAAAGGAGGAAAAGATTCACTTCCATAATAAACAGATCCTATCCCAGAAAAAGAGGGAATTGTAAAATTAGACTACTATGATTTTTTTGGATAAACTTCTCCAGATGAATTTCTAAGAGAAGGAAATTAAAAGAAAAAAATAAAATGAGTTTTTCTATAAGTTAAAATTAACTTATGCCTAAGCTAATTTATAGAAGTTATCTCATTAATTTTTCTAAAAGATGATTTTTAACTTATGCATAAGCTAATTTTAGCTTGTGGAGAAACTAATTTCTTTTTTCCTTATTTTCTTCTAAAAGTGCTTCTGGAAAAAAGGAAAACCATTCTTGTTATTACATCCAATTAATGTGGTTGGAAAATAAAAAACACTTATCAAGAGTGAGCATCTCTATGGCAACACAAGCTGAAATTCAAAAACATAATTGATAGTCATGTTTTGAAAATGTCTTTATGCGCTGAAAAATTTATCCACTTTAAAGTTTAAACTATAAACTTGGAAGATACTGTTCTTTAAAACCTTTTCAATTGGTAATGCTATTACTACATGATATTCAATGAAAAATCCAACTGAAGATGTAAACCATCAACTTTGCCTACAAAAAGAAGAAAAGATCACAAACTGATTTGTGTATTCTTAAAAAGCATTTGGCTTTTATGGGTGTTAAAAGCTAATATAAAGTTAAAAATAAGACATTTAACATTAAAGCTATGGTAAGTTTTATATTTTTTTAGCTTAACAGCTACTTTTCAATGTGCCTCTTCTTGAGTAGTGGGTGTTATTGAGTCATGGGATTTGGAATAGAGAGGAAACAGGAGGAGGAGTTCCAAAAATTAGCTTATCTACAAGCTCATTTTTTTATTTTTTAATTTAAAAAAAAAAAAAAAAAAGATACTTTTTTTCTCAAGAGCTTTTTTCTAGAATTGTGCTTGGCCCAAGTTTTCCTTTAAATGAGAAGAGAATTTTTTTTAAAAAAAGCTAGGTTACACACTACCTTATTAGATTTCTAAGGCATTAATTTTACTAATACCTTTTTCATTTGATTTATTTAGCCTCAGCAAAAGACAAGTAATTTGGGTCACAAACAGGTCAGAATACAAACCTTATGCGGTTCAAGGATGCAATAGCTCGAAGTGCACTTCGAATCATGTCTTCATTACGATCTACTTCTTGCTTAACAGCGTCTTGCTTTGGCTTAAAATTAATAGTCTTCTGGAGAGGATCAACTAGTGAATCTAACACTGAAGGTGAAATCCAAGTTAGAAAAGAGAGATGCAATACAGCAAAAGCTTAACGCTTCAGCAGAGGAAAATAAACCTGCCAAGACTGCGGAAGGACACTTGTCAGCTAGTTTCGAGAGTATCAGGTGGCATGGCATTTTAACATCATAATGATCTGAAAAAAAATGAGTATCCTTAAAATTAGTACCAATAAAGAAACAGAAAAATAAGATCCTCAATCCCTTGGGCATTACCAGTAAAATAACGTATTCAACAAATTTAGAAAAGAAAGGGGAAACCTAATGCTATAAGCTCCTGCTATGTACGGTGTCTATAAAACCGTTCTTTAAGTGCTATTTAGTAGCAAATTACAAAACTAATTTTTCAGTATATTAGTAGACATTTGGCATCTTACAAATTTGACATCTTGAGCTAAAATGCTGTGGAAAACAGATGAAGGGTAAAGTTCATCTAAATAAAATATGATAGATGTCAACATGAAATTAAAATCATTAGATACGTGAATCAAACAGATAACTTGCTCACAAGGTGAGGTTTAGTATTGTAACCATCAACATGAAATTAAAATTATTAGATATGTGAATCAAACAAAGTGAGCCTTGTCACAAGGTGAGGTTTAGTATTGCAACCAGAAGGTCACAGGTTCAAATCCTTGAAGCAGCCTACCTGCTTGCAGCGGTAAGGCTATGTACATCAACCCTCCCTACACCCACTAGGTGGAAGTATTGTGCACTGGGTCCCCTTTTAGATAAGTGAATCAGAACTAATAAATGTAATCAGCAGCGATGGAGAAAGATTATAACTAATGCTCACCATCCAAACCAGATTTAAGATAAGGAACAATGAATGATGACGGGTTCACTTGATCAAGGCAACTATCCAGCAATGTGTCTACACATTCAAAAGCCGCCTTCCTCAATTCAAGTCCATCATCCACAATATGCTTGAAAGGACCAAGATCAACTGTCCTTATGAGCTCTTGCTGTCAAAATTTCATTAAAATGAGTCAACCTCCAGTAATACAAAATCTTCTATTTTGGTAAGGGCAGCTATTGCAAAATATTAAAACTAAATTAAAATGTTCTTAGAATAATGGGGAATATAAAGTCAAGTTTTATTGTAATGTTATATACTCAACTGAAATACATGGAACAGAATGCCACAATTCAGGTTACCTTAACAATAGTTTGATCATATAGAAGAGGCAGCAGATCAGGAAGAAGCCCCTTGATGAGATTCGGCTTATTGTGTGCAAATGTACTGAGAGCCAAAACAGCAGCTCGCCTAACATGCTGCATAAATAACAACCAGCAATAATGATAAAGGTAAAACTAATTAACCATCGGCAAGTAAGGCACAAATACGCAACCAACAAAAAAGAACATAGCATGTTATATTTCTTGAACAACATTCAGTAAGGTGATTAAAAACTCACCCTATCGTTATCCTTGATAAGCATCAGAAATGAAGATATTTCAGGGTATATAATCTCATCTATCTTCTCTTGACGCTCAACTATAGAGTACTTCACAGCAATGACAACAGTAGCTCGAGTAAATGCAGCTGGGCTGGTTGTTCTTACCTATAGAAGTTTCAAAACATAAAAACAAAAACAATCATCAAATACAACACATGCAAGTCTCAGGCACAAGTACAGGATACCAAAATAAAATTCAGATACCTTGAGTGCAGGGATGAGTTTTACAGGCTCAATAAGAGCAATTTTGCCCAAACACTCTGCCACTACATTGCGCACTCCCTCTTCCTCACTTTCACAGTGGTTGAAGAGTAAATTAACTATTTTCTCCACACTGGACTCTTGAAACTCTGCTTTATCTACAGATTGTCTCACAATTACCTGCCAGGTAGGGGAAAGAGAATTGTGTATATATTAAATGAGTTTTCATGATTGCGTATATATTCAATCTTAGAAAGAAATCAAACCAACCAGATGATTTTGTTAAGGCAACACACCTCTTTCAAAGAATGAAGCAAGAGATATTGTTTCTTCTGCTGATTATCAATCTGATCCAAGATAAATGGCAAGTATTTTGGAAGATTACCAACAGCAATGTTACCAAGAGCGTATGAGGCAGCAGACTTTATCTCTTCAAAAGGGGACTGGAAAGATTCAATAACAATATTTTCTATGTGTGCATGTGAACTTAGATCCTTCCTTCTACCAATCTCCCCCAAGCATAAAAGGGCAAGGTGCTGCTTAGCCTTTCAAAATTAAAAGGAAAATGCATAATGATCAGTATATACAGAAGACAAGGAACAATCTACTGATGTGGCAATATATTTCATTTTATTTGAGAGGTGTTGGGAACAAGCAATTCCACAATTGATTCTAAAGATCTTCAGAAGATAATCAATATACACTATGATATTCTATATAAACTATTAAGTCTAAAATACTATGAAGATATTCTAACAGAGCAGAGCCACTTAAAAAGAAAGAAAAGAAACTGGAAACAACAGTATAAAACTGATAGCAAACCAACACCTATAAACTGCAAGATCGATTGAATTAGGCCGTAACTGCATAAATAGTTAAACACAGATGGATTTTCAATTAAATTCACTACACAGCAGAAATACTGGAGAAAAAAACTTACTGAGTTAGAACTGCTGTCATCCTTGAGAATGTCAGTAAGCATTTTCACCGTAGATGAACACTTCTGATCACCAGCAGCAAGGCATAGCACAGCAACACACTGAGCTATTGAATGCAAAGCTTGTTTAGCAATGCCACCAGACTGTGGAGAAGGCTTAGCACAGGCAAGTAGTGACTCCAGCAGAGAATCAAAACTAGTATTTGCAGAATAGACTAAAGCAGCAAAAAAGTTTTGCAAAGCCTGTAGCATTCAGCAAAATGAAACCCTGAGAATGCATTTATTTTATTTCATATAAATTGGGTCAAGTTCAGTCACATGCATAAAAATTACCAAAAGTGCTTGCCCCTGCAACAGTGAGCTTTTAATTAATGTTAAAGCTTGAGGAAGAACTTTGTTTCTAACAGCCAAACCAATACTTTGATTTGACCTCTTGTCACCCATTAATGTGCAGCAGAGTTCCAGGGCAAGAGCTGTCATATGCAAGTCAGAATCACTGAAACACAAGCAACAAAAGAAAATGGAGTCAAGCATTCCATATCACCTATGCCAATGTACCGAGAGTAGATTAGTAAGACAAACCTAATTAGTCCTGACAGTTCTACGATAATAACTTCATAAGCAGACAAAACAATCTTATCGCCATAAGCAACTATAAGTGAATTTAAGGTTCCCAAGGTAGCCTGCCTTAGAGCACGATTAGCCTGTTTGCAAACCAGTAAATCAAGGCTTAGCATATTTCACCCCCTTACAGTGGGAAACTCAAAGAAATTCATAAATTTTGACTTCAAAATCAAATCAACTACATGAAGTTTTGATCAAATACATCATAAGTTGATGAATGTATTATAGTGAGAAGAATAGCATACTTTTCGAAGAAATGCAGTCAACTCTGCTACCACATGCTCTAGAACACATGATAGATCCACCCGAAGTGGAGAAGCAGCAATGACAGCGAATGCCTGCATAAGAATATCAGCGAATAGCATACTGATTTAGAAGTTTGGCTTTATTAAAAATAAATGATAGATGACTAGCAAAATACAATTATACAATTTGGATACACTAAAAGAAATCAGCCTCTTAAAACTTACAACTTTCCTTATATTATACTATTTTCTATATCACAAAATACACAAGTCACAACTTGCAAGTCAAGACTATTCCCCAGAATTATAAAAAAAATAACAGAATAAAAAAAGTCATGACATTCTGATAAGAACTGGATCAGAGAAGAGAAGAATGCAAGAAGCTTTATTCACAGCTGAAAGCAATTGCCAGAATTTACAAGAATACAATGGTGATTTCGAGACACCACTCTCCACTCCTTCTAACTAACTAACTCCCTTACCTCCCTTTTCTCTATCTATTTATAATATCTATCTCTCTCCTAGTAACTACTGTTAGTTAGTTACTAATCTCCGTTTCATTTAACAGCCATCGACTCTTATAACAGAGTTACTACTAACTCCCCTTCTATGATACATTTTGTCCCATCTATTATTATTGTATCTATCAATACCCCCCCCCCCCCCCCCCCCCCCCCCCCCCCCCCCCCCCCCCCCCCCCCCCCCATTTTTCAAGAGGGACCTTGTCCCCAAGGTCTAATTGAGGAAACACAGTACTAATTTCTTCTAAACTCTCCCAGCTATCTTCATGATGAGGCAACCCTTTCCATTTAATAAGCACTTCTTGTTGACCCTGTGCTGTAGTCCTCTTCTGCATAACCTTCTCAGCTTGCACCTGAAGTTCCAGGTCTTCATTCAAAGCTTGAGGTAAAGGTTGAGGCTAACAAGTAGGTTTAATTGCCTTCTTGAGCAAAGAAATATGAAATACAGGATGAATTTTGCTTTCCACAGGTAACTCCAGCTTATAAGCTACTTCCCCCACCTTCTGAATTATCTTGTAAGGCCCATAAAACCTGGGACTAAGCTTCTCATTCGGTTTCTTTGCCAATGACTTCATCCTGTATGGTTGCAGGTTCAGAAACACCCACTCCCCCACTTGAAACTGCAGCTCCCTTCTATGTTTATCTGCATATTTCCTCATTTGATCTTGAGCTTTTAACAGATTTCCCTTCAACTCTTGAAGCAATTCATCTCTGTCCCTACTCATCTGATTTACTTCCTCTAATTTAGAAGGAATATCAGCTCCCTTAAGTAACAAGGGAGGCTCTTGTCCATATAGAGCTTTGAAAGGAGACATCTTCGCTGAAATATTGTAATTAGTATTAAACCAAAATTCAGCCCAAGCCAAGTGAGCAGGCCACTGTTTTGGTTTAGTTCCAGTTAAACACCTTAAGTAAGCTTCCAAACATCTATTCACCACTTCTGTTTGGCCATCAGTTTGTGGATGGTATGCAGTGCTCATTTTCAACTGTGTTCCAGCTTGCCTGAATAATTCTTTCCAGAATTGGCTCATAAACAATCTATCTCTATCTGAAATTATAGATGTAGGAAACCCATGCAATCTAACCACTTCTTTAATGAATATATCAGCCACCTCTTTGGCAGTGAAAGGGTGACTTAGAGCTAAGAAATGAGCATATTTAGTGAATCTGTCCACAATCACCAAAACAGTATCCTTACCTTGAGCTTTAGGTAAGCTACCAATGAAATCTAGAGATATATCAGCCCAAACCCTATTAGGAATAGGTAGAGGCTGTAGTAACCCTGCTGGAGCTAATGTACTAGCTTTATTCCTTTGACATGTCTCACATTCTGCCACATACTGTCTCACATCCTTCTTCATACCATGCCAAAATACTACTCCAGCTACCCTTTTCAAAGTTCTGAAGAACCCTGAATGTCCACCCACAGGTGAATCATGTAACTCCTTTAAAATTAATGGAATTCTGGATGAAGTCCTAGCCAATACCAATCTGTCTTTATAATACAGTTTGCCTCCCTTGACAGAGTAACCTGGTTTTTCCATTGTCTTGGTCAAAATCCCTCTGTATATCTCATACACTTGAGAATCAGACTGCAATTCCTCCTCCCATCCACCCCAATCTTCTTGTTGCACCACAGAAATGGCAGAAAAATTAAATTATCTAGAGAGTGCATCAGCAACTACATTTTCTCTACCAGGTTTATATTGAATCTCAAAGCTATACCCAATCAATTTGGAAGCCCATTTAAACTGATCTTCATTTAATAACTTCTGGTCATTCAAAAATTTGAGGCTCTTTTGGTCTGTTTTGATTATAAATTTCCTTCCTAGCAAATACTGTTTCCATTTCTTAACTGCCAATACCACAGCCATTAATTCTCTTTCATAAACAGACTTAAGCTGGCCTCTTTCAGATAAAGCTTTACTCCAAAAAGCTAATGGCCTTCCTTCTTGCAACAGCACTGCCCCTAATCCAGTACCAGAAGCATCAGTCTCCAAGACAAACTGCCTGGAAAAATCTGGTACCTTTAATATAGGTAACTCCTTCATTGCTGTCTTTAATTGTTCAAAAGCCACATCAGCCTCTTCTCCCCATTTAAAAGCATTTGTTTTTAATAATGCATTCAATGGGTGAGCTATCTGCCCATTATTCTTAACAAATCTCCTGTAATATCCTGTTAATCCCAAGAACCCTCTCAACCCTTTTGCATCTCTAGGTACTGGCCAATTTGCCATAGCTTCTAACTTGCTAGGATCAGCTTCTACACCTCTGCTAGAAATAATATGTCCCAAGTAATCCAAACTTCTTTGACCAAAACTACATTTCTTCCTATTAACAAACAATTGTTGCTGCTGCAATACTTGTAACACAGCCTTTAAATGCATAATGTGCTCTTCTAATGTAGCACTGTAAATCAGAATGTCATCAAAAAATACTAAGACAAACTGTCTCAAGAATGGCTTCATTACCTCATTCATTAGTGCCTGAAAGGTAGCAGGAGCATTGGTTAACCCAAAGGGCATAACCAAGAACTCATAATGTCCTTCATGAGTTCTAAATGCTGTTTTCTGCACATCTTCCTCTCTCATCCTGATCTGATGGTATCCTGCTCTGAGATCCAGCTTGGAAAACCAAGCAGCACCTCCAATTTCATCCAGCAACTCCTCGATGATTGGCATAGGAAATCTATCAGGCACAGTTATCTTATTTAAGGCTCTGTAATCCACATAGAATCTCCAGCTTCCATCCTTTTTCTTGACCAATATGACAGGACTAGCATATGGACTAATACTGGTCCTAATAATTCCTGCTGCTAACATATCATTTACCAGTTTTTATATCTCATCCTTCTGGTAATGTGGGTATTTGTATGGCCTCAAATTAGGAATCTTATTTCCAGGCTGAATATTGATGGCATGATCCTTGCTTCTATGAGGTGGCAGACCTTGAGGTTCTTCAAAAATCTCACAGAATTGATCTAAAACTCCCAGCACCAAATCAGACATCTCCTCAACCCCTCTTTTTGCTTCCACTGTTTTAAATTCAATCATAAACCCTTGGTCTTCTTCCAGTATAGTACTTCTAACAGACTTGGAACTGATAGCAGCTCTAATTAATTCTGGATCCGCTTTTAAACATACTTCCTTGCCATCAGATTTTATAGTCAAGGCTAGTTTCTGAAAATTTGCCCTTACCTCTCCTAAACTGGCCAACCATTCTACTCCAAGAATCAAATCAGCACCTCCTAATTCAAACAAATAGCAGTTTTGCACAACCTGTAAATTAGACAGCTCAATTGCTAATCCTTTACACAGTCCTTGACATCTCACCTTATGCCCATCTCCTACTTCTACAGAATAAGGGCTAGTTTTGGTTACCTCTAATTTCATTTCTTTTACCAGCCTTGCAGATATAAAATTGTGGGTAGCTCCACAATCAATTAGAATAGCCACCTTTCTTCCTTTAATCCTGCCCCATAATTTGAGAGATCTTTTGGTAGTAAAACCCTCAATGCTGTGTAGTGACAGTTGAAACAGCCCTTCACTTCCTTCTTCCTTATGATCTCCTTGAAATTCCTCTTCTTCCTCTTCTTCCATTACCATTAGCCTCAGCTGTTTGTTTTTACAAATATGAGTTGGGTGATACTTTTCCTCACAAGTAAAACATTCACCCTTCCTCATTTTTTCATTTATTTCAGCAGGAGACAATTTGTGAAAAGTCTTCTTTCCCCTCCAATTCTCATTGCCCCCCTTGGTTGTCATGACAGGTTCAACTCCCTTCCCTGCCATACCTGTTCCTTCAGTACTCTTTCCTGCCATACCCATTCCTTCCTTCCAATTTCTTTGGTTCCAAATGTTAGATTTCTGCCAGGGCATTCCTTTCCCAGTGCTTCTTGGTAATTTTGCTAAAATTCTTATCTTCTCCTCCACTTGTCTTGATTTGCTCTCTCTATCGCATCAACTCGAGCTTCCATTTTCGCACTTCCTTTCGCCACCATTAATTCCCCCCAGCTCCAAGATCGGAGCTCTGATACCAGTGATAAGAACTGGATCAGAGAAGAGAAGAATGCAAGAAGCTTTATTCACAGCTGAAAGCAATTGCCAGAATTTACAAGAATACAATGGTGATTTCGAGACACCACTCTCCACTCCTTCTAACTAACTAACTCCCTTACCTCCCTTTTCTCTATCTATTTATAATATCTATCTCTCTCCTAGTAACTACTGTTAGTTACTAATCTCCGTTTCATTTAACAGCCATCGACTCTTATAACAGAGTTACTACTAACTCCCCTTCTATGATACATTTTGCCCTATCTATTATTATTGTATCCATCACATTCCTATAATCTTAATGCACAAAATTCAACCAACAAACCTTGACAGCAGTAAGTCGGGTTATCTCATTTCCCATCCGATCAACAAGCACAGGAAGGCATGCAGGTAATTCTGCATTTAGATGGTCGCCAAACGTTGACACAATGAGACCCATGCAGGAGATAGCACACTCCTTAACCTCCTGGAGAGGAAAAAGGTTATATATACATATATATATATATATGATAAGAACGTAAAAAGAATTCTTTTACAATCATCCGACTAACCTGATCTTGATCTTGGTTTATTAAGCGTGACATAATGCCATTATATGTGGGATGAACATATGGTCTGAAATCAAAACCAGACCCCTACACGATAATGCCATTATGAATATTAGAAATAGGCCTAACATCATTTCTCAATCCAAAGAAGATATATTCACAAACCTCAATGTTTGGCCGCACAACACGAACAAGTTCTCCACATACTCTCAAGGCCTCTGCAGTGACCTTGTAATAACGCTCACCAACAGCTGACAGAACAGGGGCAGAAAGAGCCTACAAACAGAAATATAAATGCAATTGATCCCGAAATACTGCCATAAGTCATCCATATGCATTGGCAATTGACATAGCATATACATATCACTGCCTTGGCATCAAATAGTTTGACAAGCAAATTTAAACTAAAAAAATGTGTCCACGAATTTCTACAAGTCAAGAATTATGCAACCAAGGGAAGGGTTTTATTACTGACGGAACCTCTCATGAAGCCCCACTGAGCATAAAAGATGGAGAAAAACAAGACTTGTCTGGCAGTAAACATGACCAAACCAATCATAAAGACTGAAATGGCAAAAAGGATTGAATTCTACACATCACTGTTAACTAGGTTATGACATCATGTCAAAAAAACAATTGAACAAAGCATGAATTTCATTACGTACATACCCAGAATTGGCTTTTTAAAGATGATAACTACTTTAAGATGATCAACAAACTCCATAAAGTGGCACAAGAGAAGAAAAAAAAGAAATAGTGAACTATTAACAATAAGTTAATAACAATTAACAATTGAAGATAATATTAAAACTCTAGTAAAGATGAGAGGGAAAACATTAATAATAATTTCAAAAGAGCATATTTTTTAGGGACTTCTCTGAACTAAACACAATATCATAGATCAGAAAATCAACAAAATAATCCACTTCTCTAAGCATCAATCTAGTGCTTTTTTGAATCTAAATTATAATAAACAGAGTGACAAACAGTCCAACCCACAAAATCATTAACCTAAGGATATTACCTTCAACTTCTTAATATTTTATGAAGAGGTTATTGGTACTGGATCATAAAATAGAATATTTAATAAGAAATTAAGAATTCATTGGCATATATTTAATTATTTGTGTTCTCACATGGTGAAGTTCATCCATTATGGTGCATGGATTGTTGCTACAACACAAGAGGTAAAGCTTCAAAAAAACCAATTCAAAGAGTAAATTAAACAAATAATGGTTACCTTGATGTAAGGGTGAAAAACATCAGGAGAATGTGAAGATAATACCAATCTTGTAAATGTTAGGGCTTCAATTTTCAAATTTGAGGTAGATGATTTGTCCTGACAAGCAAAGAAAAGACAAAGCAATCGGTCGTGGGAAACTAGATGAGTTTAAACAAAATTATAATTCAAAACAATATTGCCTACATTTAATGCTTTTTCAATTCCTGGAATGAGTGACCCAATGTGATCTGCAAGACAGTTGGGCAATACAACCACAAGTTCTTTCAAAACAGAAAAGGCTCCAACCTGCATAGACAATGATGCTTAAAATCTGGAGATAATTTAATCAAAATCAATTATCAACTTTTGATGACTTCTACCTTTGTCTTAATAGATTTCTCACGCAACTGCCTATTTATAGATTTGACAATCTTTGACACTTCTTGCTTCAACAACCATCGAGGACTGCATTGCATGTCAGTGCTAAGAGTCAATAATTGCTGCATTTTATGAGTTATTGTAAAACCTCGGCTTAACTATAGGAAAAGCTTAACTGATAGCCATTGTGGATGTTCAAATATACTGCTCTTGATAAACAGATAAAGGTCATTAACCCAAAGATGGCATTTTAAAATTTGGATGCATATGTTCATAAATAATTTCAAAGATGGCATTTTAAAATTTGAATGCATATGTTCATAAATTTTAAGATTTGTTTTGGCTACGTGATAAGACAATATTCAAAAATAATTTCCTCATATTCTTGCCCTAAAGAATCATGTTCAGATATAAAATTTGTGAACTGTCTTCTCTGCAGAAGCAGCAATGAATCTATAGGTACCAGTCATAAAGTTTCTGCAAGATAACAAATTTTAAGGAGGCAACTACTGGGTCTTCTAAAAAAATATTCATTTTTGATTTTACAAATATCTACAATAATATTATTGTGTATCTTAAGTTTGAAATATGCCTACAAGTGCACAATCAATTCAAGTATAAATCATTCTCATGCACTAAAGATGCAGATTTTCCAACATCAAAAGAAACAAAGATAAAATTAAATAGAAAGTGATTTTACACTAGGAAAAACATTAGCCACTTGCCTCATTTCATCTGCATCAATCTGCCCTTTTGTGACATTTCCAGTTTGACGCAAGAGCTCAATGAAAGTATTAAATACATCCATCTGCAGCATATCCGTGTTAAAGGAACAACCTTTTTGCTATAAAGATTACAAATAAAATATTTATTTGGGTATACCTTGACATTTTCTTCCCTCTCTTTGAATCTGTCTATTAGTTTTGGACAAGCCTAAAAGAGATAGAAATTCCAAGGTTAGACAGTCATGCAACTAAATATTATAACAGGGAGTAAACAGCTAAACATGCAAACACATAATTTTGGTTGAAAGAAATTTTATTAGGGCGTAAGAATTAAAAAACACACAATCTAACTATGAATCTAGTAAACCTAATATTTACCCAATACCCAGAGAGATAAATGATATAAGAACAGCAATACTGAAAATAGAGAACAATAGGATATTTAGACAGAGATGAATTAGAAACTGATAGCATAGCTACCTCATCATACAGCTTTGACAAGATCTCAGGACGAGAAACAATCAATGCTGCTAAGCATTTAGCTGCTGCTCTCCGAACTTTCCAGCTGACATCTTCATCATCTGTATATTCATTTGCACTTTCACTGCAAAAAATAGCACATTTGGGAAGATTAACAAGAAGAATATCATGAAAACATTAATCCCATACTGCAGCTAAGTGAACCAAAAAGCACATACTCATCCTCCTCCTCTTCAAGACCTTCATCATCAGTATCCTCCTCCATGTTGTCAGTAAAATTTGGATCATAACTAAGATATTCTAGAGTCAAATGAAGAATTTCATCACAGTAAACAGAAATATCCCTTGGACACCTTAGGAGAAAGCTTTCCAGTGCCTGTAGTGAAATTTTAACATGATTCAGATGACAGTATAACACAGACACACATTTCAGTGTACTAAGATTACTGATAAACAAACATGGCACCTGCAAGCTGTACTCACGAAGCTCTTCATCATTTTCTGAGGCATTAGTACAATAATTAATTAGCACTGGAACAGTGTCTCCAAGATGGGGCCCAAATCGGTAGCCAACAGCTCGACTGAAACACCAATTAATACAAAATTGTCGATAACAAGAAAATGATTCCTTCTCAATATGAAAAGAAAACAAGGCACAAGATTTATATTGATGAGAATTCTAACCTCAAAGCACCGATCATCTGTATATTCGTACGGATCATTTCGGACTTGGCAACTTTCTTTTTCAAGTTAGTAACAACTTCAACAGTTGCCTTTGCTAACAAATCATCTGACAGGCTTGAAGAGAGAGATGCTGAAGAGATGAAAAGGAATTTAATGAGAGGAATACAGTTTTGCTTTCATTGACAACATTTTCAACGAAATTAAAACAGCGGCCATTTCAGGGTTGAAAACAGCTTGCTTCAAGGTATTTCATTTTGAAATTAGTTATTACATGCACTGGTTCAATTAATTGGAGTTCCATCCCAAACAACATAAACATGGACTTGAATAATCTATTTCAATCCTGAACTTCGTAAACTTGTCTGGAGGCCATCATCAGTTTTCTTGTGTTCTTATTTTCGATGATTTTGCTTATAACTAAATAATACTGGCTCTCCCAATTCAAAAACATCAATCGTATGACAAATTTTCTATTTTAAGATAAGTTGTAACTTGCAAGCAAATATCCACTTTTTAGAGAATTTTCAATATAGAATACATGAAGGATTAATAATTTAGTCTCTGAGCCAGTTTTTCTTTATCAAATCAACATTCATGGTCAGAGTTACCCCAAAACCCAGTTATCAAGAAAATCTAAGTGACTTTTCAAAAATCAAAAGGCTTAAAATCAAAATATAGAAAAACCATAGATTGTAAAAAATTGAGTAAGGTTTTGCTCTAAACAAATTTACTACAATAGGATTCAACCAAGGTGAAGGGGTAAAAAATGACAACCTTCTAAACAGCAAAAATAAACACCAACTCTACACTAATAAGTCAACATCAACATCAACAGCACCTTTAACCCAAATTAATTGGGGTCGGTAGTAGATGAACCCAATGATAGATCAGAAATAAGACAGAAAAAGAAAGGGAGACGGGAAGAAAAAGTGGAAATAAAACAAAAGAGATGAAAAAGGAGAGGAAAAATGAAGAGAAAAAAAACTAAAAAAGGGACTCTCCACTAATAAGTAATAAACATTTTTTCTATGGAAAATCAAAGAATGCAAATTTAAATTTGTCTTACCAATGCATGCCACAGTCTTCTTGCGCACACTAGTTTGATTAGAACTCAACTGAGAAACCAAGGAATTTAATAATAGTTCATGATCAGCTGCCATTAGATTCCCAAATTTATGAAGGACATCACATAAAATATCCAGCGATTCACATTTAATCTCAGAGCCCATTCCCTGCAGATGAGAAAAGGAGATTATAACATAATGTCACTTAGAAAATCACTAACTAAATAGTTCATGATTAACAATGAGCCCATAGGCCAGTGAGCCTAACTAGAGCCCAAAACTATGAGGCTAAAATCAATGCTAAAAATAAATCTAATCCCCTTTTTGTCTCACAACTCAATGAAATCATGCACAATGTTAGACATAAAACCATTCAAGTGCTTAAAATTAATAGCTTAAACCTTTTGAATAGTTGGTTCATAACACGGTATCAAAGCCTCTATGACCCAATGGTCTACAGCTCAATCCATATTATTCCTATTCATCAAAAGAAGTTGAATTTCAGAGTAGAACAAGTGGGTCTGTGCATTGCCCAAACTTAAACCTCAATTGGACCATCTCACATGATAGGGCAGGTTGGATATAAAACCATTTTTGTGCTTTAACCTTATCGCTCAAGCTTTTAGGATGGTTAATTTATGAAAAGGGTGATATACAAGTGTTTCAGAAATATAAATCTATATAGAATGCAAATATAAAATTGAAGTTTTTTATATAATTCTTGTCTTCTTGAACAGGTACATAAACAAATTAGTAGCGACGGTGTACAAATTAAGTAATTTACATATATACAGATGAATGTAGAACAGAGACAATGAAAGTTAATGGTGGCACCAGCCTGATACAGGCACAGAACAGAAGTGTTGTTAAGTCCAATTGTCTATAGTTTTTAAGCAAAATTACAAACTTACAGGACCAGTAATTCCTTTTATCAATTGCGGTGTGAGAGTCTGGAGAATAGATTGTGCAAGAGACTGAGTAGAAACTTCAGCAACAACTGTCTTCAAAGCTATGCTAGCAATGTCGCGATGCTGATCCTTCCCATTTAGCAATTTGTCACATAATTTACTGGTCATTTCCACAACCCTTACCTCACTCACCTTCCTCACTAACGGAGCAAGACTGCAATTTTTAATCAAATTTGAACTGATAAATAAATTAAAACAACACTAATGCTTTATCATGCGTTACTTCATTTTCTCATGGCAACCAGAATGCACTACAGCAATAACTAACGACTGACCTTTTTTAATTATGTGAAGTAATTTCAAATTTCAATTATACACTATATTGCACGAGTAATAGTAGCTCCAGCACTGATCTTTCAAAAAACCCTAAACAACGCAAGTTTAAATTAGTATAATTATCCTTTTAAACTCTAAAAACTTTGTCTATGTTTGTTTGCATGCATGGTCTGTCCCAAGCCAAGATAAAAGAGGAGGATTGGTGTCAGGGATTGCGAATCAACCGTAAAAAATCAACTATTTTTATATGATGAACCTTTATGATATTTTGTTAAAGCGTACCCTTCATAACCACGCGTTACATCAAGCCCTAGGTGTAGCAAAAAATGGCTAGGGTCCTTGCCACAAGGCAAGGCACTACATCGATCTCGAGATGTAGTGATAAGTGAACTAGGGTCCATGCCGAAAGGCAAGGAGCCAGGTCTTCATCCAGATTTGGTGACAAATAGGCAAGGGTCCAAACATGCAAATGGGCGAGCGTGGCGGGAAAACATCGCCTAAGGGTTAAGGATGAAATTGAAAAGATGGAACATAGAAACACTAACGGGTAAACTGAGGAAGTTAACAAATGTTTTTGTCAGAAGGAAAGTGAATATTGTGTTCTTGCAGGAAACTAAGTGGGTTGGAGAAAAGGCCAAGGAAGTAGAGGGCACCAGTTTCAAGTTAAGGTATACAGGTACATCCAAGAGTCCAAATGGGGTTGGAATTATGATCGATAGAAGTTTCGGGGATAAAGTCATGAACGTCAAAAGGAAAAGCGACAGGATAATGATGATTAAGCTTGTAGTAGAAGATCTAATTTTAAATATCATTAGTGTGTATGCACCACAAGTTGGACTACAATCAAATGAAAAGAACCAATTTTAGGAAGACTTGCAAGAGGTTTTGAGATGGATACCCCGAGAGGAGAAAATTTTCCTAAAAGGAGATCTAAATGGTCATGTTGGTAGTGAAGGTTTTGATAGAATTCATGGAGGTTTTGACTATGGGACAAGAAATGAGACTTGAAAAGATGTCTTGAATGTTGCACTAGCCTACGATTTGATAATAGCGAACACATTTTTTCGAAAAAGGGAGTCTCATCTTATTACTTATAGTAGCTAAAATTGTAGTCAAATTGATTTCTTTATGGCTAGAAGGGAAGATAGAAATTATTGGATTGACTGCAAGGTCTATCTTAGAGAATGTGTGTCAACACAACATAAGTTGGCAATTCTAAAGACTCGGTTCAACAAAGTTCTTAATTTGAGGAAGAAGGCTCAAAATCCGAGGATTGGAAGCTAAAAGAGGAAAAACAGAGTTTAAAGAAAATATATTGCGTGAAGGATCATGGAAGTTTATTGGAGAAGTTAATGAAATATGGAATAAGATAACTATGTGTGTCCAAAATGTGGGAAGGAAGGTGCTGGGTGAAAGCAAAGGAAATAAAGTTCTTACAAAGGAAACATGGTGGTGGAATGGAGAGGTACAGGAGGCTATTAAACAAAAGAAGGAATGTTTTAGATCTTTGCATAAATGTCTCGATGATGAAATTTGCAAAAGTTTAGAAAAACGAGAAAAAATGCAAAGCAGTGCAGGAAGCTAGAAGCAAGATTTTTGACGATTTGTATAAAAATCTTGGGAGCAAGAATGGTGAAAAAAATATTTACAAACTTGCTAAAATGAGGGATAAGAAGAATAAAGACCTCACCCAAGTTAGATGTATCAAGGATCAAAATCAAAAACTTTTGATAAGAAATGAAGATGTAAGTGAAAGATAGATTAACTATTTTAGCAAACTTTTTAATGGGGATGGCAATAAAAGTGAGGTGGATTTGGAGGACATTTTTGATGATCTAAATAGAAGATTTGTGCGTAGAATTAAAACACATGAAGTTAAAGAGGCTTTAAAGAGGATGAAAAATAATAAAATTTTGGGACCCAATGACGTCCCTATTGAAATGTGGAGAGACTTGGGAGATGTGACAATAAAATGGTTGACCAAATTTTTCAATAAGATTCTTCAAACCAATAAGATATCTGATGCTTGGAGGAAAAATATTTTTGTGCCTATTTACAAAAAACAAGGAAGATATCCAGATTTGTTCTAACTATAGAGACATCAAGCTCATGAGTCATACTATAAAGTTGTGGAAGAAGTTATTGAACATCGCCTAAGGAAGGAGACCAAGGTTTCCATAAATAAATTTGAATTTATGTCAAGAAGGTCTACCATAGAAGCTATTTTCTTGATGCGACAATTAATGGAAAGATATCGAGAAAAGAAAAAATACTTACATATAGTGTTCATAGATCTTGAGAAAGCATACAATAGGATCCCAAGAAAACTCTTATGGTGGACTCTTGAGAAGAAAAAGGTAGTATTAAAGTATGTTAATACAATCAAGGATATATATAATGAGATTACTACATGTGTGAAAAATTGTAATGGAACATCAAGGTATTTCCCTATCACAGTAGGTGTTCACCAATATTCAGCTTTTAGTCTTTATCTCTTTGCCTTAGTGATGGATGAACTAACGAAAAATATTCAAGAGGTAGTGTCGTGGTGTATGTTTTTTGCAGATGATATCGTGCTTATTGATGAGACTAAAGATGGTGTTAATAGAAAATCGGAATTGTGGAAAAATACTTTGGAGTCTAAAGGATTCACGATAAGAAAAAGGAAGACGGAGAATATGAAGTTTTAGTTTTCGAGGAGAAGAGATGGTAGTCAAGACACAGTGCATCTACTTGGTCAAGAGGTACCCAAGAAAGATGTTTTTAGATACTTAGGATCAATTTTGCAAAAAGGTGATAAGATTGATGATGATGTAAATCATAGAATCAGAGCAGAGTGGATGAAATGACGGAATGCATCTGGATTTTTGTGTGACCGCAAAATTCCCCTGAAGCTAAAAGAAAAATTTTATAAAACAATTGTAAGACTGACAATGTTATATGGAGCGAAATGCTGGCTAGCACATAAGCAACATGAGCACAAAATAGGGAGGGCAGAAATGAGAATGTTAAGATGAATGTGTGATTATACGAGGATGGATAAGATAAGAAATGAGAATATTCGACGAGAGGTAGCAGTAGTTCAGGTGTGTGAAAAGATGAAAGAACATAGATTGAGATAGTTTGGACACGTTATGAGACGACCACTAGATGCTCCCGCTAAAACAGCCGTTTGTTACCAAATACTCGACACAAAAAGAGGTAAAGGTCGACCGAAACTCACATGGGGAAAGGTAATTAAACAATACATAATAGAGTGAGATATAGATTGACGGACGGTGTATCGTAGGACGGAGTGGAAAAAAACTATAAGCTTGATTGAGGGTTAAACCCATTAGTATGTCTATGTTCCAGTCATTCCATTTTTTTTTGTTCTTTTCCTCTTTATTTCTCCCCTCCTCTTTTCATCATTCTTTTATTTTAGCTTATTTTTCCTTTCTTTTGTCTTATTTTCCCTTTTTCTTTCTATCTCTCTTTCTCTTTCTTTGTTTTTTTTCCGATCTATCATTGAGTTCATCTACCACCAACCTCAATTAACTTGGATTAAAGGTGTTGTTGATGTTGATGCTGATCCTTTTAAACTCTAAAGCAGTGAATGTCCTTAACTAACCATAAAAAAAATAAATAAAAAAATACTAGTACTAGTTGAAATGCGATACATACATACATACATGCATACATTATACAGGAGTGAGTGAACGGAGAAAGAAAAGGTGTATGGTGTACCACTTGACAGCAAGTCCAGAAACATCACCAGCTGCATCATCAAGCTGTTGTATGATGATGTTTGTCAATTTGACCTCCAGATCAGCATCGGCCTTAAACGTTGCTTTGCTCAACTCATTCAGCAAATCAGATGTGGCCATATACCTGTAATCTTTGTCCTTCCCAGTCATCTGCACCAAGAAATCGAAAACCATTCATCATGAACAGCCACAATGCATATCAACATGAACATCAGAACATGTGTATGCCTACCTTTTCTAGTATGCCAGTCAAAGCTAAATTGGCCATGTTTCCACAAGTTTGTGACTAGCGTCAAATCTGAGAAGTAGCGAACAAACATAGTTGATGGAAAAAAAAAACAGAAATCAGATATGCGATGCGAAAACCTAGATTGAGAGTGTGAGTAGCGGTGGAAAACCTGATTGTTTTGAATTGTGCAGAGTTGAAATGCTAACGGCGAGAAGAAGCGGAAAGCAACCCTAGGAAAGAGAATGGATCAGAAATTGAAACCGATGGATGCACTTCCTCTCTACTCTTCTCCGATTGCAATTGTGTCTCTTCGTTACTCATGCCACAGCCTAAAAACTTTCTTTTCAAACCCTATTCACTTTCACTTCTCATTATTTTTACGTTTTACTAAATATAAAATGTAAAAATATTGATAAATATTTATAGCCTAAATTATACCTTTGAATTATTTTTTAGATTTACTTTTATCATTTACCTTAAAAAAAGTTCATTTGATATTTTATCTTTTAAATTTGAGTTATTGATCCTTCCAAAACAGTAATCTTTTCTTTCATTCAATTCATTTATATGAAACTATAGAATCTAATTATTGGTAAAAATAGTGTAAAAAGTTAGTCTAACTAAAAATTAAAAAATCTGTTTTTTTTTATCCTTTTAGTTTAAACATTAGTTGAGTTTCATTATTTTTATGTAAATAAATGTAATGAAATTAATTTTATGTCTTGAATCAGTAAAAAAAAATGTTCAAAATTGAGCATTAAAATAAAATAAAACAATATCATTATTTCATAGGGACCAAATTACATCTAGTTTAAAAGATCAAATATTTTAAAGATAAAAAATCGAAAATAAAACTTATATGAGGTAAAGGATCAAAGTATAATTTAACCATGTTAATAACTTTTTTTAATATTTTGTATTGTTATAAATATAAATAATATTAATGTGTTATTTGATTAAATGTGGCACGATTCTATAAAACTAAAGCAAAGTGTATTTGTGATTCATATAAATAAAAAAAACACTAGATAGATTTATGCAACACCTAAAGAGGAGGAAATTGGTATGTAAGCTGCTAAACCTATTGTCCCTTTGATCTAATTCATTGTGAAGTCAATAATCTATTACTACTAATTCAACCTCTCGGTTGCTCAAATTATGTGGTTGGACTAATTTACCCCTTAATTCAAACTCAAATTTCAATTTACCCCTTATTGACATATGTAATTATTAGTGTACTATAAATTTCTTACATGATTTATAGCTCTATGAACTAATTAAAAGAACACTGCTACTTGCAATTACTCTTTCTTAATGTTGTTTGTGTTCAGTTGAGTATGTTACGAGGGGGAAATTTGAGCAGTGCTGATGTTGGTTTTATTTGCAATTTGGCGTTTAGTGTTTTTTGGTATTGAGTTTGTGTAGGAGTAGTTATTCTGTTATTTTGTTAGGACTAAATTGCTCAGCATAAAGTGACATTATGAATGTTCGATTTATTCTAATATTTACATATGTCAATAAATTCAATAAATTTAAGACATCTGATTTTAAACTTGAAAATGAACAATGTAGTTGTTTGGAGTAGAGAAACTTTATACAAATATTTATCTCTCTATAAAATACTAATTATATTCCTGATAGTTATGCAGATTTTTTGCACACTACAACAACAATTGAGTGCATTTTGAACCAAATATATTATAGTAAGTACTTTTAGGAAATGATGTTCTCAAATTCAATACTTTTGCTTCCAATTCACAATTTCAATAATTACTGACAATACACTTTATGATATAAAAATCTAATGAAGGATAATGCCAACTATTATACTACAATTTTTGTTGATAAATATTTTTAGACATATACATTTGTATTGACACTAATAAGTCAATATTAGAATTTCTAATCACATAAAACATTATTTTGCCAATATAATTTTTCACTAGGTACCACTTTACCACGACTATACATGCAACAAACTATACATTGACCAACTTTTGTCAATTTGGGTTATAAGTTTTTTTTTTAAAAGGGTCTGTAAGAGCTATATTAGGACATCCAAATACAATTATGTTGTTTTGCTAATTTATTATAATAGGCATAGTTATATTTAAGATAAGAGATTTGATTAAACTTCTTTCTTAATATTATAACTCTATCTTTTTGACTATGTAGTTTATTGTCAATCCTAATTATGTTTCATAAATTCATTGTAAAAGATAATCATTAACAATATTATGCTTTTTAAAAATTCAATCAACAGTATATCTTTCTCCTAAATATATAGCTTTAATTAATTGCTCATTTCACATATATATTGTTTGTCAATTGATATAAAAATATGTGCGTACACACGAGTATCGTAGTAGTTCTTCTACTAAAAAAAGGCCTATACTTTGTACACAAATATCCCATAATTTTTTACCCACAAATAAAAGAAACTCAATAATCTTGTTATGTAGTTTCTAAGCTCAACTAGTTTCGCTGAATCAGGACTATGGAAAGGGCAGCTCCCAAAACTGTTGCCTGGTTTTTGCTCTTGCTTTGGTTGCTCCCGATGTTGTTTATAACTCTGTCTCCAGTGGCTATTTCAATTTTCTCCCCACACCAATCATGGTCGAAGGTAATAATCAGCAATTAACTTGATGCACAATATCTCACAACAAACCCGACTTGTTTTGAACTCAACAAAAAAATATAATGTATGTAACATTATACAAAACTTATCGGTTGTACATAATTAGTTAACAGTTTTATTCAAATGCAACTCTCCCAAAAAAACCCTCTCCTATAATACAAGGGGGGAGAGGGAGTGTACACTAATCTATTCCCTATTTACAAACACGTGGCTCTTGCTGGATCCTCCAAATCGCCATCATCTATGTACAAGATTTTTGCTCCATAACTAGGTTCATTCACCGATCCAACGACCTTATCATCAACCAAAATCCCTTTAATTTTATCAATAACAACCTTGTCTGGAATCTGTGGATAAAAGAATCCAAAGGTAAAAAGTCACGTCCAAATTGATGACAATATATGTTTGTGTGTATAACACTTGTTTTTTTCTATAGTTTTGGACGATGTGGGAAATATGGATGAGAAGAACAGTAGAATATAATCCTACGTGTCCGTATCATATACAGGGGTTACCTCAAACATCACTTCAGTCTCCAATATGAATATTTTCTAACAAGGATCTTAAACCACGAGCATCGGTGTTCTTTGCCATAACTTTCTTTGCAATCAACCTCAAAGCATTATCGGTGAAATCTAATTGACCTAAAATGCTAACCAAATTGAATTGCATAGAGGATACTGTGCTGGTATTAAACACGCTGAATAGCTTAATCAGGTCAAAGGAAGAATAATAATCTTAAGCACAATAAGGTTCAAGATTAAAAGCTTACGTTGTTCATTCTGAACATCTTGTATTGTTTAACAAGTGCATTTTTAGGTTCAACAAGGACATCTTCTCCTCACAATTGAAAACATATTTCCTTTTCCACCCCAAATTCCTCCTCCTATTTCTGCTTATACACCCACTATTTCTAACGCCACACCCATTAGTTTTATTTGAACATTTACAATTGCAATGCACAACATACATATATATATATATATATATATATATATTTTGTTATATAATACATAATAAAGTTAGTGACACCACACTTGTTTTCTCCCCCAACTTCCTTCAGGTTTCAATCTTTTGCTTCACTCTATTTCCTTGGCGTTGTCGTCTAACCTATGAATCATCATGCCACACGCTCGGTGTTTGCATGCCTCTTACACCTCAACAAATCTGCAAGTCTTCACAATAACTTTAATAGAAAATAAAACAATAATAATCATTCTGGACTCCCTTACAAAGATTAGAGTGGAATTTGATTTCCGTGGCTTCTCTTTTTTGAATATAATTTATTATAACTAAAATGTTCTACACATCTTATTCTTGTGATCTGATTGTTGTTCTTGAAATTAGGAATGTGTGATTGAAACAGAGGTTGTTCTCAAATGGCGAGGATAGAGTCTCTATGGTTTGTCAATTTCCTATAAACGACGAGGAAGGGATGCTACAATAGGTGATGAAAAAGTTGAAAAAAATCAAAGCAGAAAAAGGTAGGAAGGAAAGTGAAAAAAATATACAATTTGATTTAGAAATTAATAAATCTATGAGTATCAAAATGCTTTCCCACCCTAGTCTTAGCCATGAAACATTATCCTAATTTGTAAACATCTTTTTTGATAGTGTCACCATAGATTAAAACTCTATAAAATTCTTTCACAATTGTCTTGATTATGCTTACATCACACTTAAAAAATATCAGTTTACTGTCAGCACCCCTAATGAGGTATTTGTGGTTAATTTTTGATAACAATCAATATAATTGGTCTCTTAAATATTTTACTTAAAGTTGTAATTTGAATTTTTAGTTTTTCAAAAAGTTACAAAATGATATGTTATGATATTCATATTAAAAAAAAAAATGATGGGCGGAGGGAGGGTGACCCACAGAAAGGAAAGTGCGGGCTTTAATAGCCGGTGGGACAGGTGGGAACTACTAAGTACTAACAAGTAAGCGAATGTGGTGCTTCCACTTAACTTATCCGCTTACTCATTCTCCTCATCTCAATCTCCGCCGTCCATGAGCATGGGATGCGGCGAGGTAATTGAAGTAAAGAAGAAAGCGACGTCGTGGCTGTGATCTCATTCCATTCGGCATTCGCCATCTATAAATTAAATTAGTAATACTCCTCCTCCTTTGTGAAATTGGATCGATCGATCTCATCCTCCGATGAAGATGAACATGAAGCAATCTCCCAATTCCACTACAACTACCATAGCTAATCAGGACATTCTGGTCCGTGAAACCATTCGTATCAGTGCCAATTTGCCTTCCACCCCTCTCCTCGAAGCCCCCCCGCCTCCGCCTCCCCCGTCGCCCATCGTCGGAATCATCTGCTGCGAAGTTTTCGATGGGCGTCGTTGGAAGTACGTGGCCGAGAGCGATGCCCGTGGCGGATTCAAGAAGAATTCATTCCGCCCTGTCAGGCTCAACTTTCACAACCCTCGCGACCACCCTCTCCATGAAGTCCTCGATTTCGTTACATCCTATGTTGTCCCCGAAGGTTTCCCTGATAGTGTTACTCCTTCCTATGTTCCCTACATGACATGGAGGGCTCTTAAGGTGTGTAATATCTATGTTGTTTATCTTGTACTACTTTTACACATTCAACTCTTAACTCCATCATCATCATTTGTAACTGTAGCACTTTTTCGGTGGAGCAATGGGCGTTTTCACAACTCAAACCCTCTTGAGTTCTGTTGGCGTCTCTAGAAACAGAGCTACTCCTGGGGCTGTCGCCATCAACTGGATTCTCAAGGATGGCGCTGGTCGTGTCGGGAAGATGCTTTTTGCTCGCCAAGGAAAGAAATTTGATTATGACCTCAAACAGATGCGCTTTGCTGGTGATCTTCTAATGGAGTTGGGTGCTGGAGTTGAACTCGCAACTGCTGCAGTGCCGCATCTCTTTCTTCCATTGGCTTGTGCTGCTAATGTGCTCAAGGTTAGGTTTGTTTGTTGACTTCTTTCTGCTGACTCACCAACTGCTAATGAACTCTGCAGTGCAAGCTTTTTTTTTTTTTTTTCATTTCTGCTCTCAGAATGTTGCTGCTGTAACATCAACATCAACTCGCACACCAATTTATAAAGCCTTTGCTAAAGGAGAAAACATAGGGGATGTCACTGCTAAAGGAGAATGCGTTGGCAATATTGCAGACCTGGTATGTTTTTTTAACTTCCAACAGTTGCTATAATGCTGCCATTGTTTTGTTGGAACATTGTTTGCAACATTGTTTGCACTTTTCTTTGTCGTCCAATCAATCAACTACATGCTTGTATTGCATGACCATTATATATATGCTTTGAAGATCATGACTTCTGAAGTCATTGCTGTGATTTAATATTTAATGCATAAAAGAAAAACATACAAAAGTATTGGTCCAAAAGCTTATCTGATTGATTTTGGCTAATAGATACATACAGCAATCAAGTCAGGATTTCATAGGCCTTTTTATCCCTTCACATTCAAGCCAAGTATTGGGAAGGTATCTAGCCAGTGAGGCAAGTTAAGTCAGGAAATAAGGAAAGCAGCTGAAGCAAGGTGCCTAAGCCTTCCAGTTGCGAGGTCTTTTAGAGTTAGATATACTTGTCATCAGTTAGAAGAACTCGGAGTCTAAGATGGGACTAAATTCCTTGGAGAGAAGGATTCCTCCCAATAAGGTGGTCTAATTCTTGGAATTCTTGTTCCACAAGTTGGTTTGAACAGAACAAGCGAGAAATCCCATTCCAAAAAGGGGCAGCCAGATGAACGGTAGAACGGTAGAAGAATGATGGATTGCAGGTCTGTGGTTTTTATATTTATCTTAAGACAAGGACAATATGTGAGCAAGAAGACCGGCTGTTAGGAGTCATATTAGAGACTGTTTACCTCTTTGAATTGAAAAATTCAGGGTTGATGGATGTTTTTGAAAAACTGTTTACCTAATAACTCTCTGAATCTCTTTTCCATTGTGCAGTTAGGAACTGGTTTGAGCATATTGATTGCCAAAAGGAATCCGTCACTTGTCACCACATTTTCCCTCCTTTCATGTGGATATATCCTTAGCTCTTATAAAGAGGTTTGTTTTTGTATAAGAAACGACGATCTAGCTATACATGTACTTCCAATCTGGTGATTATGTATCTAATGTTTAATGCATTATTAGGTAAAATCTGTGGTTTTGCACACGCTTAACTGTGGAAGATTCAGTGTTGCAGTAGAGTCTTTTCTCAGGACAGGTATCATAACACTGCTGTATCTGTTTAAAATCATCAAATAGTCCATCCATGCTACTCTTATTGATCAGGCTGTTCTCTCTTGTATAGTCAATTTCATTTATATAAGCACTAGATACTATTCCACTGTATGCCTCATTCACATTTTAACTGAATCCATTTCAGGGCAAGTTCCCACTTTGCAGGAGGGCAATATGAATGAGAACATATTCAGTTTTCCATGGAAAGATAGGCCTGTTGTCCTTGGTATATCAATGGACTGAAAGATTTTTACCTGTCCACCGCAACCATTTTGTCTGAAAAATTAAAACTAAAATTTTCTTTTTAATTGTCTTTTTAGGATCAAGAATCAAGGAAGCATTCCAAGACCCTAGTGCATATGTTGCCATCGAGCCCTTGTTTGATGTAAGCCTTTCTTGAAAGCTTGAGATTTTTCAGCTCTTTCTTAAATTATCTCCTGGTTGGATGTTGTTATATGATACATTCTTATGTAAGTTGTGTTCTCTTAAATTGTTAACAGAGGGAGAGATATATTGTGACATATAACCCCTCAAAACACAAGGTTTATGCTGTGCTCAAGGATCAGGCGAAGTCAGATGACATTCTGAAAGCAGCATTCCATGTGAGATTGAGATATATGGCTATCTTACAAAATTGTCTGAACAGATTGGGAGATTCTTAATTTGAAAAATACTTAAAAAGTTAAAAAACCTCATTTTGCAGGCTCATGTGCTATTATTCAGTTTGATAAAATCATGGAATGAAAGTAATGCCTCGTCTTTGAAGAAAAGGGAGGATCTCTCAAAGATGACACACACAGTTGCTGATATCGAGGCTTGTATAGCTGGTACTTGCAAGACCGTGGCAGATTCTTATGGGTTTTTCAAGATTAATGCTAAGGAGCAGGTCTGGCTTTGAATATGTTGTCTTTGACATGTAGTTGTTGCTATTGTGGTATTGAATTTTTGGACATGTGGAATGCCTTATGTTTGTCCAATGTAATCCTTGTCAAAGGATTTCCCCCCTTTCTAGGAGACGGGGTAGGAAGAGGGGTTAATTTAAACTCATGTTTTTGTCTGTATCCAAAATTGTGCTCAGGCTTCCGAGCACTTGCCTTGTTGCATAATGCCCTGCTATGGGTGACCATACCTTTAGCATTCAATTGTTTTAGGTAATTCCCAGGGTAGGGTAAATATTTCATATTTTATATTTTGAGAGCTTGAAGGTAAAAGTGTAGATTCTGGTTTATTCCCATCTTCATCAGGGAGTAGCTATAATAGCATTATTGCATCTTGAAACACACTCCATTTTTGTGAGGGGTGTTTGGGACTTTGATATTTGGTTCCCTGTATTTGGAATTAAGGATGTACAGTTGTAAATCTCACTGTAAATAATTGAAATTTGATGGCTTATTTTCATTCTGAGATTTGTTGAGCATTTTTTTAAGTACATATATATATGTTGTAAGTCATTGCAAATGCCAAGTTGATATAACATATTTGCGTGCAGGGTTGGACGATGTCAGAATCACATCTAAATCCTGGTCGAGCAAGGCTTCATCCAGTTGATAAATAATAGATGATATTCTCAGCTTTCGGCTGCTGGGTTTTGAGTGTCAGAGTTCTTGGGATTGCTCTGGATGTGAAATGAGTAGGGCAACTGAAGCTTAAAATCACCAAAGGTGCAATGAGAGCATACAGTGCTCGTGGAATCGTAGTACCATCCTTGATCCTCACAAAAGCCAAGTGAACTTTTTGCCGATGCGGTGCACGGATGGCCTTTAACATGATTGTTATAATTATAGAAGTTGTTAGCATGACCGCGTATGACCACTTAAAATATCAATGCTCTTCTTTTTTCTTGGTCGAAAAATACCAACGTGTGACTCTGTTCTTTCTATTTCTTAGTTTTGTTCTTTATTCTTTTTGCAGTGGCTATTACTCTCTAGTATAAGCTTTTCAATTTCAATTTTGCCCGAGTTCAAGAACTTGTTGCACATGTATCAGTGCAATTTCCATTTTGCATTCTTGTAGTTTTATTTAAAGTATTAAAGTATATTAATACAATCAAGGATATGAATGATGGGATTATCACATATATGAAAGTTTGTAATGGAATTTCAAGGGATTTTCTTATCACGGTAGATATATACCAAAGTTCGGCTCTTAGTCTTTATCTCTTTGTCTTGGTGATGGATGAACTATCAAAAGATATTCAAGAGGAAGTGTTGTATTGTATGTTGTTTGTAGATGATATTGTGCTTATTGATGAGACTAAAGATGGTGTTAATAGGAAATTTGAATTGTGGAAAAACACTTTGGAGTCTAAAAGATTCATGATAAGTCAGAGCAAGACTGAGTATATGAAGTGTGAGTTTTCGCTGGTAAAAGATGGTGATCAAGACTCCATGTATCTATTTGGTCAAGAGGTACTCAAAAAAGATGTTTTTAGATACTTGAGATCAATTTTGCAAAAAGTTAGAGAGATTGATGAGGATGTAAATCATAGAATCAGAGCAGGATGGATGAAATGGCGTAGTGCATCAGGATTTTTATGTGACCACAAAATCCTCCTTAAGCTAAAAGGAAAATTCTATAGAACAATTACAAGACCTGCAATATAATATGAAGTTGAATGTTGGCTAACACATAGGATAACATGAGCATAAAATAGGGGTAACAAAAATCAAAATGTTAAGGAGGATGTATGGTTATACGGAGATGAATAAGATAAGAAATGAAGATATTCGACGAAAGGTAACAGTAGTACCAGTGGGTGAAAAGATGAGGAAACATAGATTAAGGTGATTTGGACACGTAATGAGGACGATCCTTGCTTCCGTAAGAACAAGAGTCTGGTATCAATAGCTCGACACAAAGAGAGGTAGAGGTAGACCGAAACTTATATGGGGAAAGATAATTAAACAAGACTTAATGAAGTGAGATATAAATTGATGACAAGTGTGTCTTAGGACGGAATGGAGAAAAAGAAATATAAATTGATGACAAGTGTGTCTTAGGACGGAATGGAGAAAAACTATAAGTTTGGTGCAGGATTAGACCCGTTATTATCTCTATATTCAAGATTGTCACTTTTTAGTTTTTTTCCTCTTTATTTTTTCCTCCTTTCACCCTTTTTTGGTCTTATTTTTCTTTTTTCTTCCCCTTTTTTTTCTTTTTCCAACTTGTATCTATCATTAGTTTTATCTACTATAAATCCCAATTAACTTAGGTTAAAGATAATGTTGATGTTGAAGTTGATTCTTATAGTTTTATTTGTACTATATGTTTGATCTCACTAGGTCTAAAGTATTTTTCTTGTTATTTTTTTTCCTTGAAGCAGGAAACATTGTTTTTACTCATGCATTGTATCAACCATTAGGGATGTTAATACTTAATAAATTCAATTGAGAGAAATTAGGTTCAAATATATAATAATAGGGAGTAAGATATGAAAATTTTACATATATATATATTTATATTTTCTTCAAAGTAAGAGAGTGTATTTACACATTGAATATTGGTCTCACTATAAAAAGTTTAGTTGAATTAGTTGAATAAAATGTATGAGTTATAATAAATTTTATGATATTTATCTTTAATTCTTACAGATAAAAATATATATTAAACATTGGTCCACCGATAGATAAACAAAATTAGTGGATTTTAATCCTCTCGAAGTCAAAGTCTTCCTGATTTCTTTACTTTGTAATCATTTCTCCATCATTTTTTTTATGTTTTCTTTTGGGAGGTCTAATTTGAGATTTAATTGTTAAGTATTAATAAAATACAAATAAAAATTAAGTAATTAAATATAAATGATCAATATGTTAAAGTTAAGATTAAATCATTTAAAAATTATTCGATTTTAATTATTGACAAATATTTTTTTATCAGTTTATTTATTGTTCGATTGAGTATTAAATTGCTTAAAAGCTCTTCGCCTAATGAATCGGAAGGCAAGACCAGAGTCAGATGTTAGAAGGGACTGGGGGAGCCATGTTCCCCGAAGTACATATATATATATATATATATATATATATATATGTTATATAATAAAATATGAAGGATTTTACAGTAAATAAAAAATATAAAAGACATTACACTGACTTGCAGTCTCTGTTTTAATGTGTTTATTGTTTTTATTGTACGTGCTGGGTCTCAACTTTCGATATATTTTTAGTGAACACGGAGCGAGAATGTGGAAAAATCAAATGGCAAATGTTAATGTGTTTTGGCCCACATTACCTTATTAGCAAATACTATGAAATATCAAAGTCTAATGTGTACAGTGGTATGATGCAGAAAAATTGCTTACATGTTTGACTTTATTCCTTTTAGCAAATCGTTTTACTTGAATTTTCATAAATTAAGACAATAAAAATAAACTTATCAATTAATTTAATAAAAGTATCTCATTTTACTCTGATTTGATTTAGTAAGAGATTTTATTCATTTACTATAAAGTAATATATCAAATTAATTCTTAACACAATGTATATTGAATGACTTAATTATTTTAATTATAAAAATATCTTAGTTTATAAAATTATTAAATACCAATCATTTTAATTTTGTAATTTTAAGATTAAAATGACTATCTTTTAATAATATTATAAATTAAAATAACTATTATTATTAGTTTTGAAGATTTTAGGATAATATTTTTATGTAACATTAAATTTAGATTAAATGTTACTTGTATTTTGGTCCCCTCAAAAATTTCTTCAAGCTCCTCCACTGCCTAAGACACAAGAAAAATAGTCTCTTCCTCCTAATAAACTGAGGACCAAGACAAAAAATTTATAAAAATAAATAACCCATTTTACATGCTACAAAGGAATGCATATGCCATATCAATATCTTATTTTTGTATATCACGTCTATAAGTCGTGTAACATAAGCCGTATATATCACGTCAGCCACATGATCATTTTTGTTTTAATTATTATTATGTTTCATTTTTGTTTTAGTCTCTCTAAATACATGTCAACTAAAAAATTGATTAAAACATAAATTACATATATTTAAAGGGACTAAAATAAAAAATGAAGTGTATATAAATAACTAAAACAAACTGAGTATTAAGGGACGAAAAGATTAATAAAGTTTTTAAAAAATCAAAAGCGAAAAATTCCAATATTATAAAGCATAGAAAGATAACTAAGAAAAATTCAAAAACATCAAAAGTCATAGTGATTGACTGCACCTCTTTAGTTAGAAAAAGAAGTCAATAAGTGGCAAAACCTAGGACAAAAAGCTTATTTGATTGTTAATGTTGATGGAGAGTGTGGAATGCTCCCAAACAAAAACCACGGTTATTTCTGGCAATGTATCTAAATTATTTGTATGGTATAAATTCCCAATTTTGATTAAACAGATGTTAATCAATATCCTAAAGAAATTAATTAAAGAATAAAAAAATTATATTGCCTATAACCTTTTTAAAATTTTCCTAGAATTCCTACAATAAATATTTTATTTTTTTAATTTAGCAACACCCTTTTGATTGTAGTACAAATTTGATGCCACTTAGTATCACTTAAGAGACATTTCATAAACAGTTTTTATAGGCAGAGTATATAGTACCACCTATTGAAACTTCCTCTTATTTCAAGCTCGCCTTAATAGGTGGTGGAATTAGCTGAGCTCTGCCTTCCTTTACTGTGGTTGGGAGACAAGATGATGACTAAACAATCACCATACTAGTTGTCCAAAGATGATGGATAATCTTATAGTTGACCCCAAAGAGAAAATTTGTAAAAATACTTCCAGGTTCTACATGAAAGGCTAAAGTCCTAACTATAATGATTAAAAAGAATTTTAGGTGTACAAAGTTTATTATTAAATAATCAATAATATATTAATTGACTTGATTATCATCTAATAAAATAGGACACTAAGCCTTTGTTTGAGAGAGGAATTTTGGAGGGGAAGGGAGAGAAGGAAAAGGTTTATGTAGAGACATTTCCTTGTTTGAGAGTTTTAATTTTTGAGAGAAAATATTTTAGGATTTTCAAAACTCTTCTAAAATTCTCCAAAGCCTTAAAATTGTTGTCCCCCTATTTGGAGGGTTTTTAGAATGAAAAGTAACTAAAATTATTATTATACCAGTCAGTGTTAATAAAATTATTATCCTACCCTAGTCAGTGTAAAATATATAATGTATTAATTTTTTAAATAAGGAAAAAATTATAAATTTTTTTTATTAACTCTCTATTTCCCTCTCTTAATATATTTTTAACTCCCAAACAAGAAGAAAGGAACTTCCCTTATTTTTCTCCCTTTCCTTCCCCTCCCTTCTCCTTGAATCTCTTTCCTTCCCCTCCCCTTCTAACTCTCAAACAAAACCTAACAGATTTATTACAAACCTAAAAGCCACGAGAAATATTAGAATTGTTTTAACATTATTCAGTAATGGTGGTGATGAGGTCTTTTGCCTTTGTGGCGGGCTGTATATGAATTATGAAATTATGAAATTTGTGAGGTTGCTTTAGGTTAGGTTGCTTTTCCACCGTGTTGTGTTCTGTTCTGTTGTTGGTATGGTGCTTTCCCTTTAACCAAAGAACATTCTGCATGGAAGGATGTGCATCCCGATACAAGTTAAAGAGAGCAGCTTTTTTCTTTTCACGCTTTATTTTTGGATTCATTTCGATGTTTCATCCCAAAAATAAAAAAAGCAATTTCCTACAAATAAAATATATTTATTGTTTTTACTACTTATTAATAATTAATAATATTAATTACTTACATTAAATAATTTAGTTAATGTCTTTAAAATAGGAATACTACTAATTTACACGAGTCAGAAAAAAATAAACATTTTTATTTAAATTATATTTTCTTACAAAATATTAAATATATAAATGTACATTTAAAAGATCACGATTCTTCTTGCCCAAGTGGACCCCATTATTCTTTTCCCCCCTCTTCAAAGCAAGGCGTGCTTGCAGGTTTTGTATAATTATTTATGGCTAAAGAATGATTCGTGATCGTGAAATTGAGATATTATATTTATACAATAAAATTATGTAATAGTAACGTTTTTTGACCAAAAAATTATATAATACTGTAACTTATACATTACAATACCTTTATCATATTATTTATTTACATTTTTGTCTTTCTTTTACTAAAACATGTATAAATAGATTTTGTTGTCAAAGAAATTCATGGTGATCGATAAGACAATACTAATTTACTACATTTTTTTTGCGACAATTTACACTTTTTTTTTTTGCATACTATTATCTTTAAAGAAAAAATATATTTTCTGTGCATTTAAAACTAATATATATATATATATATATATAAAAGGATATAAGATCTTTATTATCTGTGATTATTTATATCGTGCCCTATAGTGTTCATACGGATAAGGTGACAACTGACAGACACCAAATTTAAACTACGTTTGCACGTAATGCAATCAACATTGTTTTGTTTAAAAACTTGTGGGGAAAAACCTTTTAATTCAGTTGTTGAATTATTCATTGATGTTTTTGAATTTAGACTTATGTAGCAAGCAGGTATATAAAATAAGTCATCCCGTAATTAATAATGTAAGTAAACAAAATAACTGACGAAGATTTCAATTGCCTGACCAGTTGATAGGCACAAACAAAACAAAACAATGTCCCGTGTCGCCCCCACTTCACTTCACGCACTTACTGTGCTTATCTTTCATTAGTTAAATATATGATGAGATAATGATGTCATATAAAGGTTTTAATATAAGAATATAAGAACGAGTAAAGTAAGTTTTCATCATATATCTATGCATAAATAGTTAAAATCAAGAAAAATATTGCACGCTTATTAAAAAAAATCAGCAAATTTCTTTAGAAATTTATATAATTTTTGAATATTTTAATTTCGATCTTTTATATGATATATTTAATAAATCAATATATTTGACTCACTTATTATTAAGTTAAAAATTAAAATATTTTCACAGTTATCATCTGATGTGATCACGTAGATTCGTTTACACTGGAAGTTAGTTAAAATTTTGTTCGGTAAAAGGTGTAATATGAAACGGCATGCTTACAATACGTATACGTATGATAATTAAAAGAGAGCTAGGGAAAACAAAGTAGCTCAGGATGAAACTGTTGAAAAACTTTACTAGATTAATACATGTTTGTTAACCCCATCATTAAGTTTTTTTTACTGAATGAAAACCAGTTAACAATGATATATATAATTGATTGCTGTTAGGTTAGGATCTTGCAAGTCTCCTCGCTAATCAGTTTAAAGTTAGAGTACAAAATCTTCCTTCCGTACGCAGGTCCAGACATAGAATCCAAGCTTTAGAGACGAAGACAAAAATCCAACGCAAATTAAAGCTGATTTCGCATTTTTCTTTTTTTCTTTTTTACTTCTGAATGTATGTTTGGTTTTACGTACTAATTCTTCCCTTGAGTTTATATATCGTCTAAAATTAATGGTAATAGATTTACTATTTGGAGCAAGAAATGAATCATTTTTTTACCGCTTGAAAAATGATGTCAGAAAGTCCAGCACAACAGAAGCAGAATTTGTAAGGTGAAAGAGAAAGTAGCACAGAAAAGCCCTATGTAATTCTTTTAATACATAATACATACATATATCGTACCTGAGAGTCTATTCATTGCATAGATTCCATGTCCTCATCACTTGAATGCTAGCTAGGTTGATGAGAGAATTAAACACCACTCAGAAACTACTAAAACTTGACGCAATGCAAATGTAATTTTCCTAAACTAGAGCACATGAGATCATATATATGAATATATATTGGGTAACTAGCTGCTAAATGGTGGGTTTATTTTTTAGGTAAAGAGAACTTAAACTCAACTCAAACAGTGGCAAGAGATGATGATGATTTGAGAGATAAAATAGTGGAATTGATGAAGAAAGGGAACAAACACTTGCGGCTAGGCTAATAATTAATGATACGTACGTAGAGGGGGGGATGGAGTTTATAATAATATAATAAAGAAGCTGAAATTAAATTAAAGGGATAATTAATTAAGGTGGTGGTGGTGGTGCAGCAGCAGCAGCAGCAGCAGTAGTAGTAGGGGGGTTGATCTTTTTGGCGAGATTGTGCTTATTGTTATGCATCCAAACCTTGAGCACTCTTCTCTTGACCCCAATCTCTTGGCAGAAGTGTTGCACCACAGACTCCTCTTGCTTCTGGATTTTCCAGCCAACCTTCTCAGCAAAGTTGAGCATTTTGTCCTTCTGGTCCTGGCTGAACTTGGTCCTGAATCTTTTCTTGACCAGCTGGGCGGAGCTGGGTCGGTTACTGAGCTGCACCATTCCAGCGCCAGCAGCAGCATCTTCTTGTTCATCGGATTCTGAAGGGAGGTGGTGTCCAATTCCAATGTTGTAGGGCATTATCATCTGGTGTGGTGGGACACTTCTAGCTGCAGCTGTAGGGTAGCCAAGAGCCTCAGGATGAGGGCCTAGAATTAGTCTTCTTCTGTTGATGTTTAGGTGATGCTGAGGCTCACCCTCCACTTCCTTTCTGTGGAAGTTTCTGTGGCAATGGCAGGCAGAGCAGTTCAGTGCCTCTATGCTCCCTTCTTTTCCACTTGGCATGAACTCACCGCACCCATCAGTGGCATTCCCTCCCATGGCTGCTGCATGGTTCTTCAGGCATTCTCTGTACCGAACCACTTTCTTGTAGCGATCCTCCTCCTCCTCCTCCTCCTGCTGCTGCTGCATAGTGGTTGGTATGCCGTTTGAAGGTGCCGTGGAGGATATAATGTGGTTATGGTCATGGTGAATCATGAGTCCGTGACCATGTCCATGTCCATTACCATGTCCATATGTAGTACTGCTGTTTATTGGGATTGGGATTTCTCCTTCTTGACTCGAAAGTTCCATTACTTCCTAGCTAGCTTTGGAGACTTAATTACAAAAAAAGAAACAAAGAGGCTAATCAAAATGATTGCAAAGTTTCTCCGCTTGCTAGTTGCTAGCTAGGAACAAATGAAAACGTTGTTTGTTAATTATGATGAGGTAACTAGCAACAAAATCAAAGGTTAAGAGTTAATGGTGTTGAGCACTAGCTACCACCCAGCTCATTATCTTCAGGTGAATTAAGAGAAGAAAGCAACAAATTAAAGCACAGACTCAGAAGTAGGGCACACCGGATATGGTCATGAGAAGACAACTTTTTAAGCAAACAAGACACTTTCCAACTCTGGGTATTTTCTAATTTCTATCTCTTCAAAAGGAGGGAGAGAAACTACTAACAGTCTCTATATCTCAGCTAGCGATAAGATCATATTCATAATCAATGTTGAAGACAGCTACAAACTAACCCTTGTAGGTATAGCTTCCTTCTCTTTAAACTCAATTGAAGATGAAGAAGAAGATAGAGCAAACTGACATGAAAAACCTTATGCTGCAGACATGGTTGGTTAGAAGAAAAGAGAAAAGATGATTTGGTTAAAGGAGAGTAGAATTAGAGTAAGTAATAGAAGGAAGGTAGAAGATGAAGGAGAGAGAGAGAGAGAGAGAGTTTTGGTGGTGAAGCACTAAACAGGAGCTGCTTATAGAGGTAGTGTGGGAGAGACAAAAAACCACATTTTAACAGACAAAGAGGAATGCACAGTTCGGTTTTAGGAGAGGGAGATTCAGATTAGCTAGAGACCCAAAAAAAAAAAAAAAAAAAAGTGGGGGGGTGCTTGCTTTGCTTTGCTTGCACTATCAGCTATCGAGTTTACGCCATATAGAGGGGAGCAGTGTGTCAGATAGTGGTGAGGACAAAAGATGGCAGAGAGAGAGAGAGACAGAAAGACAGAGAGAGAACCTTTCTCGAATTGAATTAACTGAAAGAAACGTTCTTTCAAAGTAAGTAAGCTAAACTTCCCTTCTTTATGTTATGTATGCCAAATGCTCCCTTCTCAATATATAATATTTTCTTCTTATTCATAATTTAAATTGATTATAGTCACACCTCTTCTTCCTACCAAAACCGTGAACTCATTAAGCAAACCCACTAAACTAAATAGGATAACGAAATGGGGGACAAAGTTAGACATGACCATAAATATTTGCATCAAGTTCGTTAGAGAGCCATTAATTTCAAAACAAACATTTTAGTCTAAAACCTATACTTCAGGTGAACATGCTACTTTTAAAATAAAATAAAAAAACTACAAATTCATCAGTGGTTTACTTAATATATATTATTTTTTCTTAAAAAAAAACATATAGTATTTTCTATATGTTTGTACGTTTAACCTTTACTGTACGCGTTCCTGGCCATACAGAAAGCTTTTACATGAAAACTTCACAAATGGAGTTGTTTAACATTTTTTGATGTACCTCTCTCTTTTTTCTGTCATTCATGATCGATCTGTGCAGGTGTTTTCGCCCTTACTATCGAATGTGAATAGTTGGTGGATTTAAGTGTGCCATTAGAGATAACGGTTATTTGTTTTGTGTCCTTTTTTGATAATTAACTATAGCTTCTCTAAATCTTTTTTACAACCTAACTCGAGTTATGTTCATCATCCATCCACCATTAAAATATGACTTATTAATTAATACCTTAACCATCCAAATGGTCTTTGAGTATACCTGATCATGAAGGGGAAATTTTGCGAAATAATTAAATTAAAGTTGGTGATGATACCATGCAAAAGTTAAATGCAGTACGCTCAGCAGCGGTGTTAATTAATTAGGTCTTATGCTGAACTTAGAGTGATCGTTAGTGACATTCTTGCTTCACGCGCCAGCAATTACTACTTAGGGAATTATATTATCGTGTTTTGTTTTGTTTTTTAATTAATACACGGGCGAGGCCCTCTAATCTTTGCGATATACTATATTATATAACAAATTATTATTTCTTCTGCATACATTTGCTTGTGGTGTTGTGTCAATAAATAGTTCGCTCAACATGTCAATGATGTTCCTTTGGAATACAAACAGCATTGAATTCCATTCAGATTTTTCACATGTGTGAGAGAAACACAGAGAAGCAGACAGAGAGACCATGGTAAAGGATGCTTCATCTTGTCAATGTTATAGATTTGGTAATCAATTAATCTTCAGTAAAATCCATTGATAATTCTTCTAGCTTAAGTAATAATTAATTAATTAACTTAAAATTTAATTAATTATCAGTTTTCTATAAATATTTTTTTATATTAAAAAGTATAACATTAAATGTTATTAATATATTTAGACAATCATATATGCATTTACTTATAAAGCTAGGCACGGCATTTTTCAAATATTTATTTATTGGCACATCATATATGTATTGGGTGTCTTCAACATGCAGATAAATTCTATAATAACTCATTAGATACATTAGATAATTAATTATGACGATCGATATATAAGCAAAAGTTTAATATATTTATCATGTTGATTACTATATTCTATTTTTAAATACAGTGTTGAAAAAGTTACCAGTACGTCACGGTTACTCTGTAAAGCTGTTCTTTACTTCTTTACATATTCTAGTGGGAAGTAGGAAAAGGATTCTCCTTTTCATCATATATTTGTGTATGAATCATCCAAATCGCTTTATTCTTTTATTATCCTTGCCTTTATTCCAGTCTCCACCATATTTAAGGCTTTATCCATCTTTACAATTTGTTTTATCTATGTTGTCTCTTCTTCTAGTAATTCTGCATGGATATTACTTTTCCTTTGTTGCTTTTCTTTCTACTTTTTGTCTTAGACAAAATTATATATTCTCTATTTCTTTTCTCTTTTTAAAATTTGTTCAGAACTACTCCAGATGTATGATCGATGCACTTAAAGAAGAGATTTGTTTTTTCGGTAATCAAACAGACATTGGAGTTAGAATAAAAAATACAATTCGAAGTCATAATTCGATTTTTGGATGGAGTTTCAAGCCACTGGCTAGTTGGATTAAAAAGCTCGAGATATACACGCATGCAGTGAAATGTAGAGCCCAAATTAAGATGTTATATATATATATATATATATATATATATATATATAATTTGACTACGGAGTTTATATAAATTTTAATTAACAAGAAATGAATTACTAACATCATTTAGTTTTTACCTTAGACAAGTTAAACATAGGAGTAGCTAGTTAATTCGGTTATGGTGTTGGGTTGTTGGGTCCACATGAATAAATAGTGTTGATGACAGATGACAAAGCCTTGATCACAATTTTCAAGATGCTTCAGACAGACCCCTCCAACTCCAATTGCCTTCCTTTTTCGTTTGGGGAAACATGCACTATTTGCCCGTCTCGTCTCAACAGTCAACACTAAACAGTGTGCTTGGACAGAGAAAATACTAATTATTTTTAATTAAAAAATAAAGAAAAATTAAATATGTTAAGAAACTTCAAAATTCTCACCCCTGAGATTATTTTATTATTTGAGTTTTCTTTTCAAATTCATATCAATTTTCTTATTTCTCACACAGTAAATATTTGTTAATATTTATTTATAAAATAATTTATTTTATAAATAATATACTAAGCAATCCTTTGTTTAAGTTTTGTTTTCACAAACCCCTTATTTGCTAAATAAAACCACTTTTAATAATTGATAGTAAAAAAGTAAAATTTAAATTGTTTTCGAAAGTATAATAAATCACTTTTGAAAATTTTCTAAAAAAACATTTATATAATCTTATTTAAAAATAAGTAAAGAAACGAACCTTATAAAATTTGATACTCTTTTTCATTTTGTCCGTATAAAATTCTAAAAAATATTATTGACATTTAAAAAAAATTAACAAAGATAATATTTTAATAGAAACATTTCAATCAAAATAACTTTTACCCTATAATAAAAATTTTACAAACTTTTTTGTAAATTTTTTTTATCATGTTTTAAATATGAAATATTAGTTAGCTTTATGAGTAATTAATCTCCATAAAAAAATATGACTTGCCACTTTAAATAAACTATTTTCTTTCTAATCACGTATTTTTTACTAACGAACATTAACAAAACTTGAATTTGAGGTTAAATAATGTTCTTTGTACGTAAATAACCTACAAAAATGACTACAAAAGAAGAATCTTATACAAATAGAAGGATATCGATGGTCTAATCAGCACACCCAACTATACGAAAGACTCAATTCGTTTTTAAAAACATAGTAATTTTGAATATAATCTTAACAATTTAGTAATTGTAGTTAAAACAAAAAGTTTTTTAAATTAAATTAATAAAAATTCATTTGACAACAACAATCTCAAGAATAGTTAAACGTGTTAGCTATATTATCAATTTGAAAAAGTACAAGTTGAACTTTAGTATCAAATTTTAATTAAAAAAGTTGTATCTCATAAAAGTCAGCACATTATTTATTTATTTTAACTCAAAATTAAACTTCAATTAAAAAGTAACATATTTATATTTAAGGCTTTATAATTATTTACACGGCCTCCAGTTTTCTGAGGTGCTATGTTTAAGAGATTGGAACAAATACGTAATTTTACTTAGCGCAAAATGAAGTTTATGCTACTTATCTAAACTTTTTTTTATCAGCTATCTATTTTTTTTTTTACCGAACCTATACTTTTTTTTATAAGTTTATATTCGTGGATTAATTTTGAGTTAGTCAATAGTCATAAAAGGTATTGTACCTTCAATTTAATGTATATATGTTAAAAATCAATAATTTTGATAGTATACGCGATGCAGGCATTAATTTATTTTACTGCATGACAATTAAGTTAAATATAAAAACTAAATTAAAATTATTTGTGATTTAACTATTAATTATATATTTAAAATATAATAATAATAATAACGTTAACCAACTATATCAATAATATAATATTTAATTATAATTTACAAACATATTTATACTTAAAAAAAGAAATGTGTGCACCTTAGCAAATACTAGTATATATGTAAAATAATAAAATAATTTAAAACTGCCCACAGGCATTAATTCAAACGGTAAAAGACATATACTGTTATGTGCAGAGCAGTTGTCCAATTCCCCAATTGCATCAGAGTCACCGATGAAGATTGCACGAGTACCCAATAACACAATAACAAAATTTAATTGAGTATGTTTTTTATACTTGAAAAATATATGATTTTTAGATTATTATTTTTTATTTATTTTAGTCAATTAAATATTTATATTTTTATGTTTTAATGTATTATTTGTTGTTAGTCTCATTGTATTAAGTGATGATGTGACAAAGTATCATATCATTAAACTTAATCACTAATATGTAATTATTTATTATTTATTTTAAAAAAATCAAATTATTATATTTTATCAACTAATATATTTTTTTAAAAAAAACAAACTTCCCTTTCTTCTTCTCCCGTGCCATCAAGCCTAATTGTTTAGCCTTCAATGCGCTCCACGGCCACATCAAAAAGACGCACTGCATCGACGTCCAGTGCAAAAACCACATTAGGGGCTATTTTTTGTTGACGACGTGGTGTGGTTGATGGCACGGTTGGTGGCAGCGGTTTCTGTAGGAGAAGGGAAAGAAAGAAATGACATAACAATAACGTATTAGTGATTAGGCTTAACGATGTGATATTCTGTTTGTCACGTCATCATTTAATAGAATGAGACTAACGATAAGTATTACGTCAAAATATAAAAAAATTTCAGATACTTAATTGATCGAAAATGAATTTGAGATAATAATATAAAAATGACGTATGAAAAATATATTTAAATCAATTTAATTTATAGATCCAATTCATAACAAGAGTATACACTACAATGTTAACCTTAAAAAAGGACATACAATAATAAATTTTACCAATGTTTTTTGAATTGGATAGGTCATCAAATTATTAAATATTAATTTATAATTTACTGGCTTAATCGTAAATCAAGGTTTGGAAAAAATTAATTTATGTCACATGGCTTATTTAAAAGTAAATCTTGTACATATTTTTTTTTTGGACATTAAATCTTTGTTTGCCTAAAAATTATTTTTAAATGATTTAAAAATAAAAAAGGTCAAACTGATGAATTATTAATTTTGTTATTTTATCATGGATGTTCATGGGACAGGTTGAGACAAGTTTTTAGGTCATCATGATTAGTCTCTTGAAAAACCTAGTTGATCAAACCTAATTGATCATTTTTAGTGGATCTTCCCTCCTAATTAAGGTTTTTCAATCACTTTTTTAAGCAACAAAAATAGGCCATATAGTCATTGTATGAGAAAAATATTATTATACAAAAAAAGACATTATTAATTAAATTATACCAAAAATAACAAATAAAACATAATATTGTCTTTAACTATAATTCAGAGTGGAAAATGGTAAAAAAAAAAAAAAAAAAGAAGTTAAATAGCCTAGTAGCTTTGTTCCTCTTAGAATAAGAAAAGGGTGAACGTTCCAATCCTATCTTCTAACTTCTTTTTTTTTATCATTTTAATAATTTACTATTTTTTGTGCATTTTTTCCTGTTTAAAAAATCTATACATTTTATTCATTTACTTTTAAAAAAACTCAGCAATATGAGATTCAAATAATTTTATAATTTTTTATCCATATGAATGAACTAAATTACATCCATAATTAATTTTAAATTATTAGTTGCATCCTTAATTACGGATAAAAAAATACATCTCAGAATTTTAAATTATCGACTTTAACTCTTTTTTTTTATAAAAAAAAAATCCTCAACTTAGAGAAGATAATTATCGTCTAAAAATTTCCACCAATAGAAAACATGGAAATGATCACAAGATTTGTAAAATTAAATTAATACCCAATATTAAAAGCTAAGCCCATCGTATACAACATAGTGAATATGTCTTAAATTGAAGCTAGAAAAGCCCATAGAACAATTTGTATGCGTTGTTACATCATTGGGATGATTCAAAGTTAGGTTAGTGTTGATTACTCGCTTATTCTTTTCTTTTAGCAAGCAGACAAATGAAAGGAATATTACATAAAGAGTAGTAGATGTTCCCAATGAAAAGTTAAGTGTTTTTTCTCTCTCTAAAATTAAAAGCAAACTATTCAATGTCCAAAATAAACAAGAAAAGCAAAGCAAATTATTCTTGGTCAACTAGATCCTCTTGATATATAATTTAAAAAGATTTGGTGCAGTTTTGCTTTTTTATAAGATGATATTTCTTCTTCTAATCATCCTACTTTACAGCATACTGTTTAATTTCCTAGATGCCCTGCCTTAGGAAACAAGTGGTACCTATGTTAAGACAGCCATATTTTCCATTAACGAATCAGATTACTTAAATCGGCTTTGTTTTTCCCGTTCGGATTTGGATCGATGATTTGCTTTGGACATGCTTGTGATGATGAAGACAGCTTATAATAATTCCTTTCCGTTTAAAGCTACAAACACATGTGGTTTTAAATCATAGAGCAGTGTTTGCTCATTTGGAGTTTTTCCACTTTTTTTTATTTGATTTGTGTGTAGGTGGGTGGGGGGCGGGTGTGTTGTTTGGGGTTGCAAAGCAAGGCCTTTATTTATGTCCTAAGCACTCAATCAACTCAACAATGTGCATGTGTCTCGGCAAGCCAAGGCAACACAGTAGTAACAGTACTCTCTCTGCAGTTGATCACCACCACCAAATATTTATATCATTCTTGCTATCTTCCTACTCATGGACAACTTTTCACTTTCAGGAAAGGATCATTTTACACTCTTTCAAAAGCATATTGTGCAGACTTGCAAGGCCCTTTGCTTCCTTATGTTTCAAATCTTCAGATCAGATATCAGTAACCAATTTCTTTTCTTCCACTCTGAAACTGCCAGACTGGACTATCATTTTAGCTCTGCCTCTACTCATTATTCTTCTTTCATACTACTAGCTATTAAGTTTATAAAAAAAAAATCTTTCCCTTTTCATTCCCATGGTCAACATTTCTATAATTAGACCACTAAATCAAATGGCATGAAATTATTTAAACTTAACTAGATGTATTAGGTTCAAGTTCTGAACACACAAATATATTAAATATTTGGAATAAAAATTTTATCATTCATAATAATTTTATCCGATTGGAACATAAATATAGTTAAGACACCTAAAAAAATATTTTTATAATTAGCTTTGAGATACAAAAATTTAGACAAATTAAGCACCCAATGTGACCACAAAAAATTAATTAATGCTGCATGGCTAGTTATTTTCAAGCTCAGGCTCACTCATGTATCTATCATGTACATAAAACTAATTGATTTGGACAGTGTTTTCTGTCGTTTGGGACCTCACTGCTTAATATTGCTTATGAGTTTTGATAGAATCTGTAGTATGTGTTTCTTTTTATTAAAAAAAAAAAAAAAAGACTGAAAAGCAAGGACTAGCCGTTGGGAACATTCCCACTGCTTTTAATTTTTGTCACAAGTAAGAGAGTGAGTAAGTAAGACCCAAAACCAAAGGGGCACCCCACCTCACTTTCTACGTGGCCAAGGCATAAGATTCAAAGTAACGCCAAGGCCAATCAACAAATAAATATTATTATGAGCAAAAAAGTAAAAATAAGGCAATACTTTTCCTTGTGCACGGCTCTTTTATATCCCTTTCACTTTAATTTCCTATCCAACTACCATCTTCCAGCTAATATGAAGGAAGGAGAACGTGACAAATTTAATTGAAGGAGAATATTAGGAAAGAAAGGATCGAATCCATGTCGTTACAACTTTATTTGGTCATCCATATTCCATATTTATGTAGCATACTTTCGCATAAAGTTTTCTTCAAATTATAGAAATTTATTTTGATAAAGACTTTTCTAAATAATATCAAACCAATCAATGCAAGCTCTCTTCTAAGATTGGGAACTAATAAACACCCAACACAGGCCGAATGCGATATGACAAATTCGATCATTTGCTAGCAAGATTTTAAATTGCGGTCAGTTTCGTCATATTTTTTGATATTTAAAGAAATTACGAACAAATCATAATTGCAATCGAATTGCAGTCCCAGACACATTAAAAGCCTTGAAGTTGTAGCTGAAATTGTTGTGCTGAACTGTCTTTTAAAACCTTGCTTACTAGGTTTTGATCAATGATAAAGTTTTCTCAGACAAGAAAAAAAAAAGTATATTCCGACTTCTGAGAGAAAAATTAAGCACAATTGTTGTAAGCTCACGCATAGTCAAATAACAGTTAAGTCACAGTTGAACTACTTCAGTTTCTAACAAAAGATTAACATTTTGAAATAGTTAATTACTTATTATCGATAATATGGATGTAATTTTAATGAAGTATAAAGAGTTTTACTAAAATACTGAAATTTGTTTAAGAAATTAATATCTTTTGACAAATATTTTTCATATGCATGGACTTGATATTGAATTCTTAATCACATGTTTAAGAAATAAAATTATCCATCAATTATTAGTAGTTTTATATGATTATTGAATCAAGTTTTATCCGTTTATAATTTTATTAAAAGTCTCAATTGTAATTGTAAATGAATAAAAAAATGATATCCCACTAGATCAGACCATCTAATAATTTGTCTGAATACATAAACTAAATACCAATGCAATTTGATAGACGATGCAGGATCTTGCGTACGAAGGAGAGTAATGTAATGTGCAAAATTACATACATGATGGATTTTGAATTTGTTTGAAGAGCGTTATATTTTGAAAGCATATCCCAACGAAAAAGTGGATAGAATTTATCTTATCTGGATTTTAATGTAAGCTCGAGTGGTGCATGAGAGAGAGAATAGGTGATGGATTTGAGACACTGACCATTTTGATTCAGTTGGGGGACCATAAACTACTCAAACCCCAATACTTGAATACTCTCATTATTGCATTTATGCTAAATGAAGGAAAACATTACCAGTTTTATCTATACATATGAAGTCATTTATTGAGAATGAACTAGAGATCATGACCATTCACTTGATATTTTACTCTCTCTTCTTTCCCTCCACACAGGCAAGACGGTTAGCCATTAATACTTTATCAGTTCCCTTGTCCTTTTGTTGTGAGTTCCTGTATTTCTTATCACTATGTAGTAGTAGTAGTGGTATTTTCTTATTTAATCCAAGCACGTAATGTGAGGGGGCTCCACTGCATCGGTGAATTGTGCTCTGCTTCTTCAGCTATGCTAATTAATTGGTGGGTGAATTGAATAATCTTTAAATTCTCAATTTTTTAAGCACAAAATATGATTAATTCGTGTCAAATTTTAATTTCATAATTGCTTTATTCTTAAAAGTCTCAAAAAATACACTGATTTAAAAACACGTCAAACATTTACAAACCAATTAATCTATAGCTATAAATTTCTTATATAGACAATATTTAAATATATTGTATTTTCATTCATATTTTAATTATTTTCTGACATTGTACAAGCCCATGCATATAGAAATATGATATGATATCGAATTACCGATGTACAAAATCTAAACATCCAATGCTAAAATTCAAGATTACAAAGTATTTTATACACACGTGATTTGTCTGAACTGGATATATAGATAGTGTATTTGAGGTAGATGGATGAATGATCGATCGAATGATGAGATAAACTCTCGAACAGAGCTAGTTTTTGTGTGCTAGATAGTCAAGGTCTGAATTATCCTAAAGTCGACCGAGGCTCCAATCAATTAAAACACTGTAAATAACGGATAGGTACATATCCCAACAAAGTCAATAATGATCCCACAAGAGTGATGATATGTATTAAATGTGTACATACTTACAATGATATTGTCAATATATATATATATATATACACTAATAACAATCATTAAATTATAATTTAAAAATTTAAAAATAATAGACAATTGAGATTAAAATATTTAAAATTAAAATAAAAAATCTAATATAACCTTTAATCTCTAAAAGATTCATCAAATAGATCAGGTTTTAAAATATCTCAATTATCTTTAACTCATTCGAAAAAAGCGATAAAGTTGTGTCTTGGTGACTTGTTGGTCATAAATTTGAATTCGAAAACAGTCTTTTTGCATATGCAATGACTGTGTATAATATCTTTATCTCACTTTCGTATAACGAGGAATCTCTGGACAATAGGGTGCATAGTTTTTTTTAATCATTAACGCATCATTATTATCATGATTGTCACCACCTCCACAGTCATAATCATTGCTACCATTGTTGTCATCACCACCATGATTGTCGTTGTCATCATTGTCGCCACCACCATCGTCGGTGACGGCTATGGTGATAGCGACCATGATGACGGTGGTGATGATGGTGACTATAATGGTGGTCATGGTGGTAATAACAACGATAATGAAGGTTATGACAACAAAGGTAGCGACTGATGATGATGGTGATGACAACAATTATGATGGTGGTTGCAGCGATAGTCATGATGTTGATTGGTAAATTGAGATATTTTAGAGAGTGATAATTAAAACATTTATATATTTGTTTGTTGTTGTTGGTTAATCTTGTAGAGATTTGATGGTATATTAAATTTTAATTTGAAATTCTAAATGTTTTAATCTCAATTGTTTATTATTTTGATTTTAATCCGATAGTTGTTATTAGATTTTCACATAAGACAATGTTTTTTATAGGAGTCGTGCTCTTTCTTTCTCTATATAAAGAGACTTATACTTTTTTAAGAATAAGTGAACTATTACAATAAGAGATTCCGAAACTTTTGTGGTGAAGGAATTTTTCATGCATACTTATCATAACAAGATGTTTTTCCTCCAAAGTTAAATAATACCGATATTGTCTTGATTCCAAAAAAAGGATAATCCTATATCTATGAAGGACTTGAGGCCTATTTAACTTTGTAATATTTTATATAAAATTGTTTCCAAAGTTTTTGCTAATAGATGATTTTTTTTCCAAGTGTATTTCTTTAGAGCAATTTGCTTTTGTTGAAGGCATGTCTTTCTTTGATAATGTACATGTAACCATTGATATTGTTCACCATGTGCATTATAAAAAAATTACAAATTTAATGAATTTGTTCTTAAAATTGATACTAGTAAAACATTTGACAAAATTGATTGGAGTTATCTTCGGACTATTTTGGCTTAATTGGATTTTTATGATAAATTAATGGATTACATGGATGAGGATGTGTTTTCCTTCTTATGTTAATTTGAACATTTTTGTTAATGGTGATGGAATTGGTCCTATTCTTCTTGAGAGAGGGTTTTGTCAGGGTGATCCAACACCACCTTATCTTTTCGTTATAAGTATGGAGGGACTCTTTTGTTTACTTAGAAGAATATAAGGACATGAGAGCATTCATGGTATTAAGGTACGTAGAAGAATTCCTCCTCACATATCTTTTATTTGTTGATGACTGCTTTATGTTTTGCTCGACAAATGAAGAGGAGGTTGAATCTTTATATGCCATTCTTGGTCAATTTGAAAATACTTCTAGTGACAACCTTCAAAGGTCCAAAATTTTCTTCAACAAAAATACTTTTCAAATTTCTTTTAATTTCATATCCAATTTCCTTGGTGTCTCTAAATGTTTAGGCATACACAACTACTTTTATCTACCTTCAGTGGTGGGAAAAAAGAAGAAAACTATCTTCAAATAGTTGAAGGATCCAATATGGAGGAAAATCCAACATTGATTATCCATCTATCAAAATCAAAGCCATCCTCAAATACGGTACGAGCCCCTTTTAACTTCCTAATACTTTGGGGGAGGAGATCCAAAGAATGAAGAATTATTTTTGGTAGAATACAAAACAAAATTCTTTTAACATATGTCACATTAATTATTGAATAAACTTTCGTTTATAATTTTGTATTGTTTAAACAAAATTTAATTAATAAAAAGTACGAGTGAAAAAGCTTGTCTCTATGCAATTGATTAAATTCAAACAATTATATATCAATTGCTTTACGTACTTTGGTGTTATATTTTGTGTGCGTGTGACAGATTGTATCTTTGCACTAAACTTTAATTTTATACTACATTAAAGAAAATTAGTGGTGATAAGGAGCGCGATCCAAGAGTGGGAGGGACGTACGCATGCGAAATCTGGCATGATCTGCTAGTGAAAAAGCTTGTCTCTCTGCATTAAAACTTTTTCATTCAAGTGTCCATGTTGGAGGGTCCCACCAAGTTTCAATTTCTTCTTCTTCTTTCTAATGGGTAAAGAGTAAAGACATGGAAGACAATAGCTTTGGTCAATCAGTCAGAGATATTCCTCCATTTTTTTTTCACCAGCGCCCAACAGAGAAACTCACGGTCTTTATGTCACACTATTATAATAGTGAGTACGTATTTACTTATTGCCAACACAAATACCCGACTGCATGCGGAACACAAGAATAGCCCTTTTTAGATTCGTACCTCATCATCATTCATTATCATGTTTCTTTTAACAAACTTGTGCAAATCATCACAATTATTATAACTAATGCATGGAAACCCATTCGTATAACTCATTAGAAGCTTTAACTATTACTAATTAGATGAAGCTTTGAGATTTTCTTTCCCCACTTAAATATTTCTCATTTCGAGGGTTTCTCATTTTGGGAATATTTTTTTTGGTTGAATCCATGTATCCTTGGTGGGCAATTGAGGACCAACTTTTCAAGATATTAACATGTAGTATTTAAGAAGTTAATATTTTTCCTGATAGATATTTTTTCCATGTACACATACTAGAAAAACAGATCCTTAATCACTTATTTAAATATTAAAATTATTTATCAATCATGTCATACTATTTTCATTTTAGGGTATATATTGACAGTTTAAGCGCTGTATCATCTTAATTAGGCCAGATATATATGGGTAGATGTCATGTTATATCACATAACGAAAAAGAAATTTGCTTGAATGACTAACCAACCGGTAAGTGCTTCGGTGTTGTGTAATGACCAAAACCAAAACAGAGCCGCTGGACAATAACTATGTATATGAATTAGAAAGAGCTGACTTTTATGGTTTATCAGTTAGCGTTGTGGTGAATGCTTGATGTTAACATTTGCAGAAAAAGGGATTGGTGCAGTACGTGCAATTAATTAAAGAAATACAAAATCCAATTCCCTATGAATGTCATTAACCCGTCTCATTCTTAACGATTAAGCTGGCTGGCATTGAATAGGAAGAGAGGTTTGTCTGAATTTGCCACAACCAAGAAATGAAATGAAATGACAGTGTTACTATAATGGGAATCTCATGTCATGCAATCATTTACTGGAAATGTTATGAGGTGGATGTAGCGTGTAAGAAAACCCCCTCAGACAAATGACTGTGACAACAAAACAAATCAAAGCAAAGTACATTATCTGTTTAAATTTCAGGAACACTTTTTTGCAATGCATGCATATATATGTCCATGGATGCATGCCTGTAATGCAATGTGCCTTTTTCCTATTGCTCTCTCTCATAAACGCGCGGGCAAAGTTTGCACTTTGCAGTGCAATTAATTAAGATATATAAAAAAACCTTGTCTCTACCACCAGAGTTAGGGAGTCCAAAGCTACCAGAGCCGCATACTTATGGCAAGACTTTTGTTAAAATAAGTGTTTTTTTTTAATTTAATGTCTATGTCTCGGGGATAAAACAATTGTACTTGAATAATTATATAAATTTGTCATATTGTCAGTATATATATATTTTTTAAATGAGAAAAATTGTTTTTAAGAGGTTATACAAAATAATCAAAAAATGACTAAATTTAGTTTTCTTAAAAAAATATTTTTTTATCAATATTAATTTTACCAATTTTTTAAAATTATTTTTACTACAGTATATTATTACTTAATTATGCCTCATAATATTAGTTTTGGAAGAAGTCTTTTTAAAAATATGACTAAATTTTACTAATATGTTGGTAGCATTTTTCTACGTGCATCTTATACTAAGATATAATATAATTTTAAAAAATAAGGCAAGGTTTTTATAAAACAATTTTTTATTAAGGGATCAATTTATTCAAAGTGTAACTCTTTTTTCTATTCATTTTCTTAAAATCTAATAATTAAGATCATTAGATTTGAAGAAAATGAATGATAAGGATAATAAATAACTTTAAAATTAAAGAATTATTTTTAAAATAAGTTGATTTTTCCTTTTTTTATTATACACTTTTTGTTTTGGTGCACAATTAACAATACAAGCAAACTAATAAGATATTTAATGCACAATACCTTTTTTAATATTAATTATCTTAATATAATTATTATTATAAAATAAAATTTTATATATTCTATTATGTTATAAATATTATATTATATAATATAACATAAATATACAAGCAGATATTGTTTTTTTTCACCTGTCACTTGTGTAGAGAAATATGCAATACCAAAATAACTCATTTTACGTACGGTTCCCTTCGTTTTTTTGTTGTTTTTTTCTTCTTCTGATAATTGAATAAAAATGGTAATTGTCAAGCGAGAGTGATATGTGAGTGGAGTGAAAACGTGCCAAAGAAGAGGAAGTATGATATGAATAATTTTGACTTTTCAATTATATTATATGGTAGTTAAAAAGTTGTTCAATAGTTCATTGAGTGCGTATTTGATTTCATATTAAGCTTTGTAAAATTCATTAAATATCAGTTAACGTGATTTGAGACAAATATTCATATATTAGGTTTCAAGTCAAGGAATTGACTTTGTATCTAAAATTGATTGTGAAATACAGTAATTTTTGCAGTTTTAACGATAAATAAAAAAATATTGAATTTTGCTATTAACTTGCTTTTAGAATAAAAATATTCAAACATAAATTTTATCACTTCAAAATCAATGTGAATCCAAATCAATTTTTTTAATGCTCACCTAAACACATAGTATTTGAGTTGCAAGCTTTTTTTTTTCTCTCAACTATTTTTAAAATCAAACACATAACAAATAATTTTATATTATATTATCTCTTTTTTTTTTAGCAAATCAAACGGACTTTAAATGCATAGCAAATGATTTTTGGTGGATTTGGGATATCTCCAAACAAAAGTCAGAAATTAATCATTCTAGGTGCTGAAAATCATTTAAGAAGATAATTGCTCTTAACATATATTTTTTCATACAGTGGTCATGATAATCGAATTCCAAACTATAAGCTTAAGACACATATCACATGGTTATTAAGTGATTATAAAGACGAATTTTTAGAATTAATGAAAAGTAAAGTTAACAAAAATATATGAGCATTATTAAATTTTAACCTTTCTTATTCTTATATACATTTCTTAATTTTTATATTTGTTATGCTTACTTTTTCTAAAATTTAAAGGAAATATAAATAAAAACTACATTAGTTTTCAATAAATTAGAAAGCTTTGTTGTATTTATAATTCTAAATAAAAAATATTCATTAATTTAATACCTGTTAAGTACGTAACTTTCTGTGAAACACATCAAATGATTTTAGGATACACTTTTGTAGCTAAAAAAACTGTATTACTTGATGCACTAATCGAATATTTCAAAGAGATACGAAATTATTTTTTAAGTGAGTAGTAATTGATTACAATAGAGTAATACATTATCATATAGAATGTGATTTTTTTGAAAACCTGTGAAAATAATTAATTACCTAGTAGAGTAACTATAAAAAAAAAAAAAATAAACAATAGAAAAAGTAGAACAAGGAAAAGCAAACTGTATTGCGCCCTTAGACGATTCACACACAATAAAATATATTCCTAAATAGGTCTGGTTCAGGCATAAGTGCGGCAATCTTTGGAACAGACTCTGTAAACAGACTGAGCTTTAGTTAGCAATTTTTTTGGCTACTTGTATGGGTCCCTATGAATATGAAAACAGAGTAACAATTTTAAAAATGATTATATGGATAGCCATTATTTATCTGATAAAGAAATAATGGAACTGTAGAGTGTGTAAATAACATTGAAAAATGTTTTGTACACGTCACAAATTTAGCGAACAAAAATTTGATTCCTATGATTTTGTGAAGCCTTTTCGAGATGCTAATATATGAAAAAGATACGAGATCAATTTTTTCATTATAAAATAATGGAACAAAATAGCATTGCTCTTCAGTTTCATTCAAATCAAGTCAACAATGTTGTAGCGTATAGGTCTATCTAGTTGTTTCCACGTTGTTTTAACATGGCATTATTTGTGTATGCATTTGTAGAAACTTCCAATCATGAGACTCATCTTCATAAATAGATCGCAATTTCTAATTTTCAATTAGACACAAATCACTCATGCACATAAGGATATTCTGGTGCTGATTGTCCAGCAATTCGCAGTTTTGGTATCTAATATTGTACACCACGCTATAGCAAGAAAAGAAGAAGAAGAATTTGCAGTACAGCAAACTAACCATAAAATAAGCGACGACAGGTCAGATATTACTATGAAACTATGCAATATCAAATGGATTCCAAGGTTATTTTTTAAACACAGAGATAAAGGGTAGTCTCACAGTTCTTGGTTCTCCCGTACATCCACCCATAGAAATGATATGTTTCTCTTACATTGAGGTGGTTCTTAACAAAAACTTATGATATGTGAAATGGATAATAAAATTATCACGAACCAATTGCAATCATGCGGTGTTAACACTATAGAAAACAGAGAAGGGTATAGAGAAATGGAGCTAAAGCCTGGAATTCAATTACCCGAAGCAAACAAAGATACTAATCCTACAGTTCAGTTTGACTCCACACTGGCAAGAGGGAAGGAATCGGTATGCACTATGCAGCTCTCATGGAGTTTAAAATATTCACATGCATCGAGCGAAAGTTCAATTTTTGTCCCTAAAATTGGAATGAATCTAACTTAAACATTAGAATATTGTCAGCACTGGTCCTAGTAAGTTAGGGAGTAAATGGATTGACAGTGAAATAGCAAGAACGAAATGAAGTATAAAGGTAGTGATGGTTTTAGATATGAAAAGGAAGAGAAACAAGTAAAGTAAATTGAGTTTCATTGTGAATGCAAGTTGAAGGCATAAAATGTAGGCATACAAGACAACATAGTGAGTGCCGAAGAAGCGAACACGGTCTGAAATTTATACATTAAAGGCTGCGAGAACATGCTAGCAAGCTTATTAAGTGATGATGGAATGGAGTCCGCCCGTCCGTCCGTCCAAGCGTTGTTAATGGTGGTCCCCGGCTTTCACCTGCAAGAGTAATCAATCTAGTTGTTGTAAGCAATCCCGGAGTGTTAGATCTGATCTCACAGTGCACAAAAGATAACTAATCAAATCATTCGCAAATTTGAATTATTATATAAAATAGAAAAGGGAACCCTAGACCTAGAGCGAGTGCGTTCCATTTCTCCAATCCCTTTCAATCGATTCTCAATAAGATAACAGAGTGTGTGTAGTGAATTGAATTGAAAAAGGGAAAACAGAAGAGGTACATGAGAAATCGAATGAGGATCGGGAGCATAGAGCCTATTGTAGACTTGTTCGCCGACGAGGTAGATACCAAAGGCGACGACGGCGATGCCAAGGCCAGGGGTGGCGTGGCGGAGCTGATTCGTCAGCATCGGATGCTTCCTCCATTCATCCCTTCTCCTGAAGAACTCTCCAGTGTGTTTTCCAGATCCCATTCTCTCCTGTCCCTTCCTTCGTTCTCAGCCTCACCCACTCACTTTGCTTTTCTTTCTTTCCTTCCTTCCACCCTTTACTGGGCTCCCGAGCCCCGGCCCAAATCTCCACTTCAGCCCTCCCACGCTTTATGGTCCATCTACTTCAAATATAAGTTGTTATTTTTTAAAGCACATTTTTTTCTATAGGAATGAAACCAACAATATCCTAATTTTTTGTTTGTGATACATTATTAAGTGCTTTATTTTCCTTTTCTATTAAGTTTAAACCTAAACCTAAACCTATGCTCCATAGATAACTATTTGTAAGAGATATATGAATTCTCAAGAAAATATTAGTGCAAACAAAATTGAATTTACATTGGATCTAATCTTAATTGCTCCATCTATTTTCAAGAGGATAAGTTTGATTTTAATATCTAATTTAAACAAGAAAAGTATGTGATGTCGATATGAACATCTATTTTGTTGAGGCATTATCAGACATTAAACATAAACACTTTTTTTTACCAAAAATTCAAGCCTTAATTTTTTTTGTTGTGAGAAACTAATCCCTCCTATTAGATTGAACCTAACCAGTTATTTTTAGGAAAATATAATATCTATATACTATCATCATAAAAAATTGTACACTGAATCAAGCAAAGATATTTTTTAGAAAAAAAAGAAGAAGGAAAATTCATGATAATTTTAAAAAGTTTTTTTTTTTTTTGGAGTTGACAAAAAACTAGTTCGATATTTCCTTTAGCAGTGGATGAAAATGAAGCCCAAGAAGCCCATGGGCAGGCGGAGTGTGATATGTTAATACGCTATTATGATGATGAGATGATTTTGGTAGGTAGTTTGAGTAACAGTTACGGTGTGGTGTGCAGTGGCAAAATCAGAGTCAGAGATGGTAGCTATTGCATTTGGAGCTCCTCCTTCTCCACTTCCATTTCATCTTCGTCTGGCTTCCTCTCGTTCTCCTTTGGCCTTCCCAATAATCCACAAATTCCAAAACACAGGCAAGTCAGTGAATGCCTTTCATCTGCTTGGCTGATTTTTCTTTGTACTTGATGGATAGATAGATTGGTACTTTCATATATCAGGTGGTCATACGATAACAATCTGTTCAAAGGAAAATGCAAAATCAAGGGTGGTCACTCTGTGCTCTGCACCTGTGCAAGTAAGTGCTTCCTTAGAGTTAGATTCAATTATTCAACAACATAATCAAATTATTATATGAATAAATTATGTCAAGGTTGATATGCAGGAGCAGGAGGTTAGTGATATTACTTTGAGAGAGAGAAGTGTGTCAGTTGTCCTATTGGCTGGAGGGCAGGGCAAGAGGATGGGAGTCTGTTCTCTTTCTTCCTAAACTTTTTACATTTCATTTCTCTTTGCCCACATCACATATGACATATCATTCTATTTCATTTCGCAGGCTAGCATGCCAAAGCAGTATCTTCCTCTTTTGGGTCAACCCATTGCTTTGTATAGGTAAATCTAAATCAATCACAACCTTCATTAACACTGCATAATCTTTACTCACTTTCTCAATTTACCATTCTGTATTCGATTTATTTGTATCTTTGCTCGCTACAGGTGCTTTATATCGTGTTTCATTGCTTTCTCATATGCCAATCCTTTGCAGTTTCCACACTTTTTTTCACCTGGTTCAAGTCAAAGAAATCATTGTGGTTTGTGATCCTTCATACAAGGACATTTTTGAAGGTTTTTCCCAACCTTTAGCTTTGCTTTCTTTAATATACCATGGTTTTGCTTTGCCTCTTGGTTATCAATATTCTTTTTTGCTCAGATGCAAAGGGAGATTACCAAGCAGAACTCAAATTTGCATTTCCTGGAAAAGAAAGACAGGATTCTGTTTATAATGGCTTTCAGGAATGTGCAGTTTTTAAATCTTAATAATGGTTTATATTCATGCATTCTTTGTCATTTTTTTTAGTTTAATTCTATTTATTTCTTACATTCCCCACCCCCCCCAAAAAAAAGGAAAAGCAATCTGAAATTTGGTTGGATAGCCAAGATCTTGCCAGTTACGAAAACCATTTTCTTTAAATTTTTTTTATTACTATATAGTTAATTCATTCATAATAAATCTTCTATAAAAATGTCTTGGTCAGACCAATATTAATAGGTTGGTTTTCTAGTCATCCACATTTTCAATGAATTTCAAGTTTTCACACACTCAATATAATGTGCTGTTCAAAATCTTGAAATTCAAGTAAGATATTAATTTAACTGTAATTCACATGATAACATCTGTGTTATTATTGAGTTGTTGATCCCTTTAACACCCACAGATCCTTATATAATTATTAGATGCTCTTAAATGTTTTTGCAGGCTGTTGATCCTAACTCTGAACTTGTTTGCATTCATGATTCTGCAAGACCTTTGGTATTATCAGTAGATGTGAAAAAGGTCTGGGTTCAATAAGTTTCTCTTGCTCAAGTTTAAGTCCATTGCTCTTAAAGTCAAACATTCATGAAGGAAATACAACAATGTTACATTAGTCAGGTGTGAGTGAAATGCAGAAGAGTTTGTGTCTTCCATCAGCGATATAGTTAGGAAAATGTCAATTCTATATGTATATGTATATATGTGTGTGTGTGTGTGTGCATATATATATATATATATATATGCCATGTTAACTGGCATCAAGCATGTATCCATGTCGGACACTTCAAATACTCCTAGCCTAGCTGCATTTAATAATTTTTTACTGCTATTTTTTTAACTTTTGAGCCAATACTACAAATGGGAGGATTTTCATAGTGTCGCTAGCATTTCTCTTACAATAATTTGGTGAATTATAACATTTTATTATGTTATAGACTTATATGACTCATAATTTTGTGTTAATTTTATATTAATTTAAAACATTGTATTCTAGTCAATTTTGTCCAATGTTTTATACTATTAGTTGTATTCCTGTTTTTGAATTGTATCATCCGTGTCTTGTGTTGTATCTTTGCTTTGTAGGTTAGTGTCAATGATTTATATGGAACAAGAGCTAAAAAGCTCTGGTTTATTATTAACACCTTAATCACACTAGAGTGTACATGTTGAGGCTCTCTTCACTCTAGAATTAAATAACTGAACCATTTCTGATGGCACACTCCTGGTAGAAGCGCTTACGTTATTTGGATTTATCTGTACTATTTTACTGGATTTGAATGCATAGTTTGTCTGTTTTTTGTCAGGGGCATCTTTTAAATTCCTCTGAATGCCTATCAGTTAACTTGCCTGCCCCCTCCCTGCCTTTGTGGGCTCTCTCTCTCCATTTACATTTCAATAGATTCATATAAGAGAATGTTTTTTTTATATTCTGTATTTAGGTCCTTAAAGATGGTTTATTGAATGGAGCTGCAGTTCTTGGTGTCCCTGTGAAGGCCACAATCAAAGAGGTATTTACTAAATGTTGGCCCATGTCAATTCCCTCAACTCAGTTATTTTAATTGGTTGATGAATTTTCTTTTTCTATAAAAGTGAATTTGATATCCCCCACCTACAAAGAATTATGTAGAAAAATTCAAATCCAAATGTGATAAACAACTTTATGCAAGAATCCACATCTATCTGTGTTTGGTTTGGCAGCGAGGACCCAAAAACCAGTATCCTATCATGATATTCCACCACACTAGAGAGTAGTATTATTTTTTGAACATGGTTCACTGTATTTCCAAACACACTACATGTTTTCCTTCGAGTCTTGATAACAGATTACTGTTCATCAGCGTTGCGAATTTAGTTTGTCTTCCTTTCAAGTAAAATGTATTTTCTTTCTTCTTTCCCCTGCTTGTGTTGAATCTCTTTTTCTTTTTGTTATGGCATCTGATCCACAAACTTAATTTTTAATTTCTTTTGATGTAAGTTTAGGTTCACATATGTGAATAGATGGAGGTCAGTTGTTCCCTTCACATTATATAACTGCTGCACAACTATGGACAAGTTTTTATCTCAGTTGTGCTTTTGTTTATACTCGATAGAAGTAGCAATAAATACATGAATATTTGTGCATGTATATTCATTTTTATTTTCAATATAGATTGAAATTTTTTATTTTTAATAGGCTCATATATTCATGAATTTAGTCCCTTCCATGTGATGGGTAAAGGTTTGAAATTTGCATAGCAATCTTTCTGCAGGCAAACAGTGAATCATTTGTTGTTAAAACACTAGACAGAAAAACGCTATGGGAGATGCAGACACCACAGGTTACAATATATATCTCATCTTTGTTTGAGAACTTGGCCAATTACTTAGATGCTATCCATTTTTACAGGTTATCAAGCCTGAGTTGCTGAGGAAAGGCTTTGAGCTTGTAAATAGGTAGTTTCTCATTCTCATGCTTAATTTAATTGCAACTATTTGTACATGTTATTAGGTGCAGTATCTTTTTTATTCTGTTATGAACGAAATCAAGGGATGGAATATACTGTCGTAGTTTCATACTTTATATATATGAACTTATACAAACATTTTCTGGACAGTTGGATGAGTCAATACCACTACTAAATGAGAATAAGTAGTAACAAATAATTTGGTTTATTATTTGCCAACAATGTCTAGAAGATACATCGGTTCTGATAATTTAAATGGTATACTGTACACAAATTTCCTTGCAGAGAAGGTCTTGAAGTTACTGATGATGTGTCCATTGTTGAGCACCTAAAACATCCTGTTTATATCACTGAAGGATCTTATACCAACATTAAGGTAGGCAAACTTCTCCCCATTTCTTCTCTATTGGAATTTGGCACCCATTTAACCTGAATAAGCCCGTTCCAAAACAAGAAACGAATTGGAGCTTCAAAGAATTGAAACCGGAAAATTCGGGCTTTTGGTCTAACTTATCTTTGGTTGAACTAAAGTAAATAGAATTTGGACTTAGTCTGACCAGTTATGACTAGTTAAAATTTTATTTTACGTGGTAGAATTTCTTTTACTTATTTTATTGTGAACATGACTTGTTTCTTGTTATAAACGTACCTCCTTCAACGTATTTGGTTCTAAATCATGTCTTTCTTTTTTTTTTTTTTTTTTGAAAGACAAATAAAATTGCATTGAAAGCCAATTTTCAAGCACAAAGTTGTGTCCAAAATGGACCTGCCAAAATAGCATACAATACATCGTTCAGAGCTTCTGAATATAAATAACAATACAATTGCTATAAATATTAATACAGAAAATACCATTCTTCCCCATAGAGCATTTCACCATATTTCCTTGCCTACTACTTGGATCATTAAATTTTTATGTCAGCTTTTTAACCACCATAGCATAGGATACCATTCTAGACATTCATATTTTACAAAATCCTCATCCTTTTCACATTTCCCATACAAGTTGCATGTCCAGCGCTTATATTGTTTTTCTTCATGCCTTTTGCACCCACCAACCTCTTGAAAATTCATACATTTTTGCCATTTTTTCTGCATAAAATATTTATTGCTGGCTTAATGTTTACCAACAAAAAACATTCCTTCACCTCCTATGATAACTCAACGCATAAATCATGTCCTCTTTTAACATTTTTTTCTTAATTTTTATTTAACCAAAAGCAAAAAGATTTTCTTGGATTTAACTTTATTTACATATACCATTGCTAAAAAACAATACTTACACTAACACTGACATCGAAACGTGTAGTGGCACATGTTACAAAATATATATACTAATTGCAAACTGTTTTACAGGTTACTACGCCAGATGACATGTTACTGGCAGAGAGAATATTGAACATAAATTCTGAAGAAAATATAGTTTTGCCATTTCACCTTTGATGGGAAATCATATCTGAAAGGTGCAAGCAAATGTCCCTGTGTAGAAGCAAAAATCTTTTTCTTCAATCAGTAAAGCCCGTGAGATCGAATAATGAACTAAAATTATATGCAATTGTTTATTCATGTTTATCTTAGATTTATGATTAAGTCAGTGAAGTGTTTTAAGATAAAGTATTAAAATTATTGGAATGGATATTTTTTTGGGGACATTAATTGAGCATTTATATAAGAAAAGGATAGTAGGATATGTATGCGCAAAGTGGTAGATAACAAACGTTATTGAATTCTTTACACTTTACAGATATGTTTGACTCAATTAGAATAAATTTCTTCTTTACCCATTCTTTCAAAAGAAACTAAAATAAATTACTATTAAAATTAAGAGTTAATGTAAAATATCTTCACAATCAATCAATTAAAAAACATCCTTGTCATGATTTTTAAGATCATCATTTCAAAATAATAAATTTATCATATGTGGTGATAAGTAGTTAGATAACAGTGTAAATTTTATATTATCAGTATATTTTAATTAAATTCTATAATTTATTTATACCTCGATTTTCGTAGTAGTTTTCTCGTAATTTATTTACAAGTTAAACTATAATCGAAGGCATCTTGTTCAACCACCAATTAAACTAGATCCTCCTGACATTTAATTACTATATACGTTATACTATTATAATTTACTCTTTTTTTTAATTGTAATTTACTACTTTTTTTGTGTTAGCAAGTAGTTTCATAGTTGGTTTAAATTGCTTCATCAACATGGGCACAAATAAAATTGGTTTTGTATAGTATTATTGATTGTTGAAGTAGCTCAAACACTATGTAGATCTTTATAAAATCTAACATATGATTGACAACCCCTAAATAAGGATATTTATAAAAGTACTGATTTTAAGAATTTATTTATTCACGTGATAAAATAAAATCTGTAACTAATAATAGAATTAAGATTTTGTTGTGATAGGACTATTCTATTTACCAATAGCTTGTTTTCTTGAGCGAAATTGGACTTAATTTCCAAAAATAAGATTCAAGTTTTTGGATATTTATCTTAAAAACATGACTATATATATATAAAAAAAAAAACCTATTCTATTCATTTAGGATTGTTTGGTTTAGGAAAAATAATGAAAAAAAATAAATAATAAAAGTGTAAAAAAGTGAGATGAATTTATAGGTTATTTAATATAAAAGAAAACAACGTTAAAGTTTTTCATTTCTTTCGTATGCTTGTTCAGAAAATAAAATAAAATAAACGCATATAAACTTATATAAATATCCCTATAAAAAGCATGTAAAAGTAAGACTATTTTAGTCTTTTCGATAATAACATTCTTTTTTCTCAAATAGGATAGAATACAAAATGTATGGGTCCCCAAATTTTAATCTTTCTATATTATAAAAAAATTAATTAGGTTAAAATGTAATTTTCATCCCTGATTTTAGTCTCTTTATTTTTTAATTTGAGACATTTCATTCATCAGTTTTAAAAAATTATTGAGTCCCACACTTTTAAAAAAATTCACAAATTTGATTTTGTGGTCAATTTCAAAAGTTGATCAAGTATTATGTGTAAATGGAAATAGATATATCTATTTATTGTCCACATGACACGTGTTTTTTAATTATTTAATTGCTAACATCTTAATTTATTAAAAAAATTTAAAAATACATAATTAAGTATAAAATTGAAAAAAAATTAAAATTGCAGATTTTTTAAAAAGTAAGAGAGAAAATATCTATATGAATTCAAAAATAGAAAAAATTTTGTGGGTCTCATAAGAGTCTCTCATAGTCTATTTTGATTCAAAAAAATTTCTTTTATTTTCATCAACTAAATCAAACACATCATAAATGTCGTTTGTATGAATGAAATTATGGACTCACTTCTATCTTCTATATTAACACAATAAAACAATGAAATTAAAGTAAAGAAGGGATGTGAAATCAGCAATTTGACGAAAAAAATATAACACCATGGGATTCTCGTGATAAATTTGAATAAAAATCAGTAATTTTTTTAGCGTCATCAAGTTGGTGAGGATCACGTCCAATTTTCATGTTAAAGTCAAAACTATTTTGTATTGCTTCAAATCTTTACATCCCATATCCATATTTTTGGGGTTTGGACCCACTACATTAGTTTGGGTGGTGCTAACATTGTAACATCATGTAAACTAGCAAAATGTTCGTGACAAAATTAATGTATCTTTTAACATTATTTTGAGAATTACTTTATAACTTGGTGGGTGATAGAACCTTGGTAGCAGCGACAATGACAAAATGTCCTGATCAATTTTGGTTGAATGATTGTTGGTTGATAAGGTCCATTTTGGCATGAATTTAAGTAAGAATTATTTGAAAACAAATTTTAAAATGGATTTTTAAAAGGTCAATAGTGGTTGAAGCAAATTGTGATAGTGTAAGACACAAAAATAAAAATAAGATGCTTGAAGATATATCAGCAAATAGATGGACACTAGTCACATTTTGAGCAACATAGTCAGGTCTAACCTAAAATTGCTTTTAAAAAGTTTTACCCTTGCTAAGCAAAGCACCTTTATATGCAAGTCCACTGCCTCCCAGTCAGTTTTTATTGATACTCCACTGTAATAATTATTTATACAGTATTTTAAGTAATTAATTAATCTAACTCATTTCTTTTTCATTCTAGTTCTACTATACATAATATAGAGCTCTAAACTCATTTGTGTGAAATGCTTGTGTTACATTAGTAGTTAGCCGACATATTTGACTTCTCTTTTTTGGTAGATATTTGACTTCTCTTTAGAATACTTCAATGTGGAAGGGAAGACTAAAGTAACAATAATTATAAAAGTAAATACAATTTTGCAGAGAAAAGAAACAAAGGTTTCAATGTTCCTCTTTATTAGTTCTTTAAATAAAGGATGGAGCAAAAGGAACAGAAGTTGAATGGAACTGCTGAATCACATAACATTCGCATTTCACGCTCGCATCCTTGAAGAATAGCTCAAAGAAACAAAGGGTAGGAAAAATTTTGAAAAGGAAAAGAAAAAAAAAATATTGGATAAACTTCAACTGAATCCTTCCTTATCTTCCCCGCTCCCTTTTCTTTGGCTTAGTGCAGTCACCAAACAACGAAAAAGTTGCCGGTCTACGCGCTCTAACTGGGGTGCCACCTTTGACCTGCTTACAACAGTGTGACATGTTATGTTTGTTCAGATTCTCAAACAACAACTTAGTTATCGAGAGAAAACGCAAAAGTTTAGAAGTGAAGGCACGGAATAAAGTTACCTTTATAACCCTTCTAGGCTTGGACTTATTCCAACATAAAAATCCACAACCACCAGCTCCTGACCCTGATTCATATCCCCTACAAAAATAAAACAAATTATATTTTTTGAACCAGCAATCATATTTTCACACTCGCATGCAAATATTGTATCATAAACTGCCATTCACTTCAAAATACTATTAAACCAATGGTGCAAACCAGATGTGAGAGAAAAGGTGCATACAAAGCACAAACAAATTTCACCCTCTTAAAACCAAACTGCAAGAAGGAAATCATACCGGAAAGAATAGCATAACTCAACAAAGGCAACTTGAGTTTTAGGTTTGAATTAAAATAAATAAAATTACAAAGAAATATGTCATGTAATAAACTACAATATGGATAATGGATTAAGTACATGAATGCAATCATTTCCAGATATTAAAGACAACATATTACATGAATAAGAAAAATATTAATAGTTTAATACTGAATTAACAATTGATGACGGTCAGATGTCACTCATGTCAGTGAGATACCATCTACTGGGTCCATTCCAGATGGATGCATGTGAAGTGGCAAAGTGCAAAGGCTCCACACAGAGCTAACAGGCGCACATGCCAGCTCTTGTGTGTTTGTGAGTGAGTATATATGCATGTATTGACTGTAGAAATCCTATATAAAGTTGCTTTTAACATACTATAAGCATGCATATAACTTTCTCAGGTAGGTGCATATACCACAAAAATAACTAAAACAATCCAAAATGTCCAAATGAAATCCCAACATCTCACTCTTTACAAATATTAGTAATTTTACCCAACATTTACCATTCAAATTCCACCTTAAACAACCACTTCCATATAATTTCTTAAGGGAATAATTCAATAGGTTTCAATAGCAACAGTAAAAAAAAAATTCTACACATACCTTATGCAGACAATGGAATTTCTCTTGAAAGAAAAAAAAAGTAGATTCCACTATCCTAGAAATTAATTCATGCATTCAAAAAGCATCTCATAAACATGATGCATAGAATAGTACATGGAATTAACCATGCAATTTGCCAAGTTTCTAATAGTATTGTTTGTACAAGAGAGATGGATTGCAAGATTGAAGGAAGACTTACAGATTGTCTTTTCCAGAAATTGTTGCTAAACTGTTGTCATGCAATAAACTTGGTGACATGGGATAACGATCTGCCTTTCGACCAATCTGATCCTTCTGTGGGATCCTTCCATTTTTAAGGCTTAAAACTTTGACTTCATCATTTGGATCATCTTCCCAATGCTGGTGAGAGGGAAATCTCGTTGAATCCATGGACTCAATTGGGTCCACACCATTCTGTGGCAGTACTTGATTCTTCTCAGGTCTCAACCGACTCAATGATCCAGGGGAACCCTTTTCTACTGCCTGTAACCAGGCAGTTTCCAGCCTCTGTTCACGAATGATGGATTCAATTCTTTGCATTGGATTATCCTGTCTCCTCTCCCTCGCACCATTTCCTTCAGCCAAAATATCTGATGAAGCAGTGGTAGATTGAAGGTTTCCATCCAGTAAAGGAGGAAAACTAGAATAAGACTCCGTTCCGTTCATATGACCCTTTCTTTGTCCCTTCTCACCAGCCACTGTTAACTCAGCCTGCTTTAGGCCCGGTAGATTAACTTGAATTTCACCTTCACCATTTGGCAAATGGATTATTCTTACCTCCACATTGCGCCTAAGAACCATTTCCATGGAGTTTGTAATGCTTCTTGAAAACCTCTCAACCCTAACTTTAATACCTGCATCCCCAAAAGCAACATATGCTACCAAAACACCTGCAAGGAGAAACTACATTAGGAGAGGGGGAAATAATAATGCATGACAAAACAAAGGCCGAGTTCTAGTAATAAGGTGCAACAGAGCAGCATCAGCTGAGAGGAAAGAAAAAAGGGAGATCTGTTAAAATATGGAACGAAGATGAAAATGTTAGACAAAAGCACTGATATCCACAGAATATCTTTGAGATGGAGAAAATACACATAATAGATTAAAATGACTTGTTATTTCAGGGATACCTGTGTACCTCATTTTTAAAAATTTATTTCGTCAGAAACTAAACCTGGTTCTTAAGGAATCCATCATATCTTGGTAAACTCACTTGTTACCTTATTAGATTAAGGTTAGGATTAAAGTACTTGACCTAATTCCTGGTATATAATTACATATAGGGGTTAATAATAGTATCTTTTTTGCAATACATCACTATGCATGATAATATCCTATTATTCTGAGTTTCTACTCTCTCCTTTTCTCCTTTACCTAAATCCTATAATTTCAATAAGCACACTGAAGAAATATCAATTCAACTCCTATAAGTTGCACTTGCAACCAAAATGATTGACGTCAATCTGTAATACACATTCTACACAATGAGATTCATTTTCCTCAAACATAATTCAAGTTGACTTTCTTCAACCATGTTATGTAACTCAAGTGCCAATGATTTCCTTTGAATAAAAGAAGTAGACACAACTGAAATAAAAAAGGTCATTTAAAAAAAAACCTGAAATGAAAAAGGAAATTATGCAGAATAATTTCTAAAAATCGAATAAAATATCCCTTTCATTAGTACATACAAGAGCAAACAATCAACAGACAATCCAGGGTAGTTGTCATCAACAACAATAGGGCACTAATGAATTATTGGCTGTTTAATAGACTCTGAAAACCATAGTTATAAAAAACATCTGGTATATATTTGTTTAGAAGTAAACAGCTTAATATAACCAGGTTTGTCAGAAAAACTTCTAAATACTCGTAAAGGAAGAAATTCAATTGGCAAAAAATATAATTAGCTTACCTTCTACTTCACATATGGACACGAGCTTTCCATGATTGTGTAGCAGCTGCCTCAATGTCTTCGAGTGACACCTCTCAATACAATGCACCCAGATCTCACATAACTTCCCTGAATCTATGCACCTAAACATTGTATTCCCAACCATAAGATCATCAGATGAGACCACTGTGGAGCCATCATCTATGACTAGGCTGTTTGACGGCTTTGATTTCAAGCTGAAACCTTCAATCTTTGAGGATATATCCTTTTGATGGTGGGAAGTATCATTTACGGCTTTTTGCTGGGATGAAGTGTATGCTGACTTTTGAGGCACATATTGAGGGTCTGACTTATGCGTGCAAGAGGTAATGTCTCTTGAAAGACTTGATGGATCATCTTCAGTTGTCTTGCAGCTCTGTCTCCTACTGCTGCTTGACTGAGTAAGATCAGGAGAAGGTGTAGAACCAAGCTGCAATAGAGTTGCTGTGAACCATGTAGAGCATTCACTGGATGTCCTTAACTGTTTCTCTGCCTCTGAGAGAAGCTTCAAAGCATTCTTTAACCTCTCCAACTCTGATTCATTCACTGAGCACGAAATCCAGGTGCATTTGAATAATCATCAGATGATGGTAAAATTTTCATTATTATAAAACACGACATTATAACAATTGATAATATGTATCAAAGCCCAAGGTCAAAACCAAAAAATGGGATCTAGGAAGCAGGCTCAGATGACAATTGCTGAAATTCATTAAACCAGAGGACTTTTTATTTTTTAAATGATTCGACAGTTTTTCCAGTTGACAAATCTGATGCTCCAATAAATACAAGGAAAAAGAACATCTTAAAATATAGAAATGAGAAGTTGTGCATTATATATCAAATAATATGCATCCTTCAACTGGTTTTTCATAGGGAATTTAATCTAGACAGTAAGTCGGTAAGTCAGTAGTATAAGTATAAAACTGTAAATCACTACTAGTAATGAAAAACATTTAGTCACATCATATGATAGACAACCAAAATATGAATGAAGAGAAATATTATTGAATAACAAAAAGAAGAGACCCTCAGCTCTTACAATAGAAGAAGGTCCAGAGCTCAGCTCCTCAGAGAAAAGATATTTCTCTGCCAAAGAAAGCAACCCAAAATGGTTATCTCCCTTCTACAGCCCCCCTCCTCACTATCTAAACTGGCTCATGTAACAACCTTGCCTGCTCAGCAATCCTAATTACTCTCCTCCCTATATACCTGCATCCTGCCTTTTAGTATAAACCTTCCAAACCCTGCATTTCTTATGGGAGTGGATCCAGCAATTGATCCGTGTCCTGTTCAGCCCAATGGTCGGGCTTAGGCACAAAATCCAGTATCCCACCATCATAGCAAACAACAAACAAACGTGATATAACAGTATCAAATAGCAATATAATGCTCTTGGTTCATGTTAACCAATATCCTTTTTGATACAGATGATTACATGAACTAATCAGTCATCCTTAATTTTTGAACGGGTAAGGGCATTGCACTAAATAACACTGAAGTTATTCTGTGTGATTTAAGGTGAATAGCATATTAAAGTCAAAATTAAGATTAATAACAGAGATAAAAATCTTATCAAATCTAAGCAGGAATTGTACTCACAACTCCGTCCACCAAAGAATGAATCATCAGGTTTGGTGTCAATGACTGCATATGATCCAGCAATGATATCCATGATAAGACCAGCTAGTTGAGACATCAAAACCATTGGATCAACTCCAGAGTCCATCAATTCTCTGGCTCTTTTCACTGTCTCTACAGTATCTGATGACATTGCTAACTCCAAAAGTTCCAATAATTTTTCATCTGAAACAACTCCCACCTGTTGCAGGTAGTAAAAAGCATTATATTTTTATGATAACCATTTGACTAAAAAACTTTTGTAAAGTTAAAAAAGCATTATTAGAACTGTTATATGCATATTTGGATTAGCTTATTTGGGATCAAAAAAGCTCTTTTTGGCCAACTTCCTAATAGAGCTTTTGTAGGGGGAAAAATGATCATCTCATAATCAGGTGTTTGAAAACATGAATAAGCCAAAGATTAATGGTTGCAACAAACTCACAAGTTCATTGACAAGAGAAGTAGTAATTCTCTTCCCCAGCAAACTAAGTTGTTCTAACATTGTTTCTGCATCTCGAAGTGAACCATCTGCATTCATAGCAATGAGGTCCAGTGCATCTGCTTCAACATCAAGGTTCTCCTGAGTAGATATTTTCCTCAACCTGGTCACAATATCCCCATCTTTAATTTTATTAAAAAGGTACTTCTGACATCGAGATTGTATTGTTCGTGGCACATTGTCAAGATCAGATGTTATAAAAATGAATACAACACGCTGGGGTGGTTCTTCCAGAAACTTAAGAAATCCCAGCCATGTCTTGGAGGGCAACAGGTGACACTCATCAATAACAAAAATTGTATATTGTGGGGAGGCTGATGATGATCCACTTGACAATCGTTTTAGTAGATATCTAGCCTTATCAATTCCTCTCTTATTAGTTCCATCAACTTCCAATAGATCACTGCTCTTACCAGAAATGAAATCAACACATTCCCTGCAGTAGCCACAAGGTTTACTCTCATCATGACTTGCACAATTCAAGGCAGCAGCAAATATCCTAGCTGTTGATGTTTTGCCAGTCCCACGGGGACCCTGAAACAGATAGACGGGAGCAATCCGTCCCCTTGAAACAGCATTGATAAGTGACTGAACCACAATATTCTGCCCGATCAGTTCACCAAAGAACATGGGCCTATACTTCTGGCTGAAACTCCGATTATTTTCTGGCGTGCCCTCATATTCCGCTTCCCCATTGAGAGCTACAATCTCCAATCCCTCTTGACTCCTACAACTCGATGACCACCTTCTTCCATCCAACCGGCTCAATCCCTCAAGATCAAGCTCCCCAAAGTTTGTGGAAAGCTCGTCATCACTCCGATCGGTACCCACAGACGACCCTTCTCTAACATCACCACTGTTAGTGAGCAATGGAATAACACCTCGAGCACTCCTCAAAGAGAGTCTCCGCTTGTGAGAAGCCAAAGCTGATCTATGGTGTGTTGGATAAATAGTTTGACTTCCACAGAGCATTCTACTCCCTTTCCTCCTCAAAGTATCCGACAGCGAAGGAGAATAACAACTCCCACACATCCCTCTATGTTTAGGATTCCTCTTGGACCAGTAGCAAGGAATTCCACATCCTTGACGGCCAGGCAAATCCAAATGATCATCAATCTCATCGTCGCCGTCGCCGTCATTGACCGAGGTGGTGGTTCCATCCCAGGATCCAAGAGTGCTGGGATAACGGAGACCATACCTATTGTAAGAACTAGTTGACAATGCAGGGGTGCTATAAGAATAAGAAGAGTCTTCTTTCCGGCTTCTTCTCAAGAACTTAGAGGAAGAGCGAGACCAATTCTTTTGCCTGAGTTTGAGAAGCAAAGGGGAAGACCCCGAAATTGGTCTCACACCCTCGGAATTAGTGTAATCCTCGGTATCATCATCAGAGTGTTCAACCGAGTCATCCCTGTTAGAAAAAGGCGAAGGATGCCCTTCTAGCAATGCCTTGGAAGAACTCAAATTTTTTTTGCCTGGTCTATGGTGTTGATACTTTGCTAAAAAATCAAAATGTGGGTTATTTTTCTTACTCTTTTTCTTAACTGGAACCGCTCTTCTGGAAACAAGATTCGCATCCCCACATCGGAAAATGGAAGAACGAGTGCCGCCACCACCATCGGCAGCCAAGTAAGTATCACTCTTTGAGTCACAACCATTGCGAGCATCACTCAAACTATCTCTGTCTCTGTCCCCAAGAAGCGAAGAAGATCCACCACCACCACCACCATCATCATCATCATCATCATCTTCTTCTTCTTCTTCCTCATCGTTGTATTTCTCACTGGAAGATTTGTAGTTCTTCCAGTTGCACAAGAACACCCTCTTGTCCTTGTCCTTGTCTTTGTCATTGGGAGTAGTGAACCTTCTACTGGCAGTGTCTTTGTTCCATGCAGCCACAGATCTTGATGAACTGAGTGGTGACTTCCAAGAAGAAGTGGTGCCAGGATCTCTGAGTACTCGAGCGGCCTTGCGGATTTGGGTGAGTTCCTTCTTCAAGTGAAGCTCAGATACCCGCATTTCTGACATCTTCTTCTTCTTCTTCAAAATGAATGACACATGCTCATTTACATTTACTCACACACCCACTTGAGGTTTCTGAGTAAAAATCATGGCTTTGTGAGTGGGAAAAAGGAGAGAGAGCAGAAGCAGATCTGACAGTAGAGTAGAGTAGAGCGTGTGTGAAAATGAAAGAAAATGGGGTATCTTTTTTTGTTGACTGCTCCTCTCTCTTAATTCGTTAGGGTTTCCTTTTTGATTTGGCGCTCCAATTGAAGTGAAAGTGTTGAATTCAATTGAATCTCAGAATCTGTTTGTTTGTTTGTGTGGGATGATTCCATTCAATGGGTCGTTTGGTTGCATTTCATGATCATCGAAAAAAGGACCAACAAATACAATTAACGTAACATAACGTGGGATGGGATCAAAATGAAATAGAAATAAAAATAAAAATGGGGAAATGAGAACTAATAAGAGAGATTCTTCTCGTCTCTTTTATTTCTTATATAATAATAAAAAAATGTCTTGATTGATTCCTGTCTTATTTCTCTTTAATTGCACTCACTATCTTCTCCCTTATTAACATCCTATCATATCCATAAAGAAAAACTGCTTTTTGGGAGAAACAAAAAAGCTGATTTAGCGCTTCTCGCGTAATTTTCCTTTTATTTCTCTCTTGTTCAATTTTAATTATTGATTTCCTTACTTATCGGTCAAAATAAGTCTAACTTTATCTCATCATTTCAATTCATGCAAGAAATACTAGTACTAATAATATATTCCATATATGTTTGTATGGTTACATAATTTTTTAAATAAAAAAAAAACGTAAAAACTATAGAAAGTAATTTTTGATTTGACGTGAATCAAATATTCTCATGTAACCAAATATATGCCCTTAAATGTGCAAACCCGCATTGTGTGAAATATCTTATAATAAAAGGTTAATATAACTTTTGATATATTATATTTTGCAGTTATTTTACTTTAATATATTAAATTTTAAAAGTTTTATTTTAATATTTTATATTTTCAAAATATATTTATTTGGTCATTTTTTTAATTTTTCATTAGAAATATTGGTATTATATAAACTTTTACATTCTAAAATGACTTAATGTCACTTTTGATCTAACATGTTTCAATTATTTTGATTTGATACTAAATTTTAAAAAATTTTATTATGTTGTTTTATGTTTTTTAAATGTATCATTATTAAATTTTAAAATAGTTAATTTATTATAGTCACACCTAAAAATTATCACTCTTTTTCTTATTTAAAATCATTAAGTAATTGTTTGATCTTTTTCCACCTTGGGCTACTCCTCTATAGGTGATTTGGTTATGAGGAGTATAAGAATTTTCCATAATTATATCTAGATTATGTAGGGGTGTTCGCGGTCTGGATTGGATCGGTTTTGAAGCAAAAAATCATCCGATCCAATCCCTTCGGTTTGGTCATTTGATCATCCATTCGGTTTGAATTTTTTTTCAAATCTGATCCAATCCAATCCAATTTTTTTCAGTTTGGATTGGATCGGTTTTCGGTTTTTTAAAAAGTCTAAAAAATAAAACTTATGAGACTTATTTTTATCAAAATAAGGAGTATCTAACATAAACAAACACATTCATTGGACAAAAATAAACATCATTTTCTAATTTTTATTAGAAAAACTTGTTCATTGGACAAAATAAGGAGCAATGTATTGGATTTTTGGTTTTTGGACTATGATGGGGAATAGGCCCAAGTAGATAAAGGGTAAGGTATGATTTACAATTGGATCGGTTTGGATTGGATCGGTTTTCACTGGCCAATCCGAAAACCGATTCAATCCGGTGAAAATTTTCGGTTTTTTTTCGATTTTCGATTTTTCGGTTTTCAGTTATTTCGGTTTTTGATTTTTTGGTTCGGTCACCGCAGTTTGCATTGGTTTGGATCGGTTGATGAACACCCCTAAGATTATGTGTTAACATTGTTTAATTCGTCTGATATTACATTTTTTATCTTTTCATATATAGAAGAAGTTAGAGGAGATAATGATTTTTTTAGTTGTTTATTTTTTAAAAAGAAAAATAATGACGATTTTAGCCGGTGTTATGTTAAATTAATTATTTTAAAAGGTTTAATGTTATTTTTAGTCCATTATTTTTTACAATTGTTTTATTTTGATACATTAAGTTTTAAAAGTTTCATCCTCATCATTTATGTTTTCAAAATGTATTATTTTGATCATTTTTTAAAAATTAAAAAATTAATAAAACCCTAACATTTATAATGAATTTTTTAAAATGACCAAAACAATACATTTCACAAACATAAAATGTGAAACTTTACAAATTTAACATATCAAAGTGAAATAATTGTGAAATATAATGAATCAAAAATGATATTAAACCTAAAATAATATTGAATTATTTTTTATTTTAATTTAATGAGAAATGTTATTCACGCTCTCTAACACCCATTTTCGGATACTCTTTGTAATTGGTTAAAATTTATTGAAAATAAATTTTTTTGATAAGTTTTTCTTCTCATAAATCAAAAGAAAGAAACATTAATTAAGAAATAAAATTTATCAAAATTAGTGATTTAAAAAAAAACAATTAATCATATAAAGAATATTAGAAAAAGAACATCAAAGAGAATGATGTTAATATTTCTGTTAATTTAAATATATATTACAAATTATATTTTATGAGATTTTCTAATAGTCGATTATCTAATGAGAATCTCGTTCTTCATAAGGTAAGAGGTAAATAACATAAGTATCCTACTGTTGGAACTTGTGGCAATGTGGCTAATGAGTTCCAGATTACTAGTGATTTTAAAGGGGGATTCAACAAAAGGGTGCTTTTTTTTAAAATTATCTTTCGTAAAAAAATTTATGATTTTAGTGTCATTTTTAAAAAAAAATTATGATTTTAAAGTGGATTTTTTATTTTTACCTTTTACATAGGATTAGTAAGTATAATTACAACTTCCATTAAATAAGTTTTTAAAAAAGTTGTAAATAAATTTTTAATTTAAATATTTAATAAATAAATATTTTTTTTAATTTATTTAATATTTTCATTATTTTGGTATATGTATTTTTAATACATTTTTTTATTTAATATATTTCTATATTTTTTTACTATTTCAAGAATTATTATTTCAATTACATGCGTCTTAATTATCAATACAAGAAAGCTTATAACTAATATTATTTCTATTTTTATATTTTTATTTGATTTGTATTATTCATTATATATTCATTACACTTTTATGAAGGCACAATAACTATTTTTATCACTAAATTATAATATGTTGTTAATATTAAAATAAAATTAATTAATATTATTGTACCAAATTATTAATTAACTTAATGATAATCGTAAAAATTAATTAACAAAATCAAAAATAATAAAATCTTATTTGATATATTATAAGTTAATATTAATAATAAAATATTTT
>PYAF01002407.1:5830157-5891384 GCA_007407185.1 Glycine tomentella | reverse complement strand
CAACCATTTAACTTATGTGATATTATTCTTCTAAAAAAATTATGTGATATTATTACGATGTAAATAAAATTTTATATAATTTAGTCTGTCATCATAACTATATATGGTAATTATTTATTTATATTTTAAATAGCATATCACCTGTTAAAATCAATAAAGTACGTAAGACAATTAATTATTAATTATTTTTTAATTGTGTGTTAAATTTAATCAATGGGTATATTGATCAATTTTTTTATTGTAGAAAGTTATTAAATACATCATTATATACTAAATTTGAGAACTGATTTGATCCCATCCTATTTATAAATTATCAATAAAATAATTTTTTAATAAAAAAATGGTATTATCAATAAAATAGTCTTTTTTCATCCATTTAAAAAATACACATACAATATACGAGATACTCATTACTTAAACTAATAAAATTCAGAAATTAATAAGAAGAACTAATTAATTTTAATTAGAGGAAAGACCATAGATCTAAAAATTAAAATTAAAATCTTTGATCGGTTAAAACTACTCCCACTTTTTTCATGAGTGTGAGTTTGAAATCTCCTTAAGCTATTTTTTTTTTTCGTTTGTTGGATAATTATTCTATCTAGGAAATTCTTTCTTACCTAAGAGTTAATTGAGTTGTTGGGTGAAAGAGTTTGCGATTCAGGATCTTTTTGAGGTGAACCTCAGTTGATAACTTCAATATGTTACTGCGCTATTCGGTAGCATTGTGTCCTCTTTATTCTATAATTTTCCAAAAAATAAAATAAAAATAGTAGTCATTTAGTTGCTTGTAAATAATTATTGATTAATTAATATACTTGAAAATGCGATCATCTTAAATTCCTTTTTCTAGTCATTTCTATACGAATCCAAATTCAAACTGTACGTAATTAACAAGAATAAAACTTCAATAAAATAAATTATTTAAAGTACAATCAACATGAAATTGAATCTCTACAATAAATTATTCCCTTATAAATGTCTATGTAACTTAGCTTATTACAATTGTAACAAACTAACTCGAAGAAATATTATTCACAAATTCTATCCAAAAACATACGATTTAGATTCGAGATTTCGAGGCCGGCTTATATGATTTAAAAGAAGAAGAAGAAGAAACGTATTATATAAAATCCAAGCCATTAGATTGGCACCTTAATTCATATGAAATATATGTATGTTAAAAAGGTATTGCCTTATTATTGATGGGAAATGGTACATTGTTTATTAATAATAATAAAATAATATTTTCATTTTTATTTTGTATCAAACTTTTATCTTTAAAATTATAAATAAATAAAAAGTAAATGGCCATATAAAATTTACTTCCCACTTTTCTTCTCATAATTGCTATTAAACTTTAATCCCAAAAAGTCTTAGATGTGATGTGGTTTTAGAAGTATGTGCAAGCTAGTTGTAATAATAAAACAAATAGCAAGAAAAGCTTGCGTTGACAATTTGACATCGAATTTCTTGGTGCAATGCATATTATAACGGCTCGTGTGTGATGCGAGGGCCGAAGAAATTTTGTGAGGTTAATTAGCTGGTGCCCGCTTGCAGTTTTGTGGTCACCAATTATAGGATTTAGGATTAGGATAGGTTAAATGTAACCATGACAAATGCATCAACACTGGAAGCCTTATATTTTCTGAGGTTAATTAGCATTCTCACATGGTTAGCTTCAAATTAAATTTAGCTAATTAAGATTACCTCCGGATGATATATAAAGATGGCCAATAATTAACTATTTAGTTCACATGAGGGAGAGTGTTTAAGTTAATCAGTATGCAACTTCATTTATGTAATTGATCAACTGATTTGTTGAGAGTAAAATATCCATTTATTAAGTTAGAAAATTTAAATAAAATTCTTAATAATTAAACTTTGAAAATTTGACGAAATTTGAATTTGAAGCTGGGTCTTTAATGATTCTAGTTTCATTTGTTTTTTTTATAAATAAAATAGAATTTTAGTAATCTTAAACAAAAAAATATATTTTACACTATGAGTATGCATCACCATTAAAATCAAATAATATTTGTTCTCAAAGAAATTATATATGAATATGGTTTGCAAAATGTTCTTTCGTCCAAGATCAAACCTTTGTTTTAACTGGATCCAAGCGTCCACCTTGTACATATCACAACGTGATTGTAATTAATTGGATGTAGGTAGCTAGGCAGCAATTAATCGAGCCAATGGCTAATAAAAATTGTCATTTTCATGTTAGGTGTAGGTTTCCTTTCTAAAAATAAAATCTAAGAACTTACGTGTTTAATTAATAAATTAAAAGCTTTATAAACCTAATCTAAATCTTCCCGAGTTATAATTAAAACACGAATTATATAATTTCGCATGCCATCTAAGAAAAAAACATATTTTTTAAAATGTAGTGTTTGACGGTAATTGTTATTTAATTTTTTAAAGTCTAACTGTCACTTTCAATATGAAAAGCTGGTCTGATTAGTAGTAATGTTTACGTGATGTCTTAAATTAAAAAATTTAAAATTTCCCAAAGTAATGAATGATTAATTGATATTAATTAAATAGTTAATAAATAAAATGTCATAATGACAAAGTTAATTAAAATTATTTCAATAAATGTTGTGTGAAAATAATAATATATGAAATTTTAAAAAAAATAAGTGTAAAAAAAACTATTTAACAAATTTATTCCTAAGAATTCAGAAATTTGGGGATTCAATAGAATAGCATGAATGAAGAAGTGGAGTGAATTAATTTCAGTCAAAGCGGGAATTAAATTATTGTATGCTGTCATTGAATAAAGCATGTGGTGTACTTATAAATTGCTTGGATGGAGCAAAATCATAAGATCCAGATGCAATAAGGAAATTGGAAGGGAGGTGAGTGGGGCAGCGTAGAATCAAAATTTCTGGCAGATACATAGATATGTAGGAATGGGTTGGCTGCTTGTACTGCTAACACTTTATAGTATGGGCATATATATATTATATCTATGGAATGGAAGAGTCAAGAGAAACCCGTGACCACTCTCTTCTCTTCCAGTCTTGACAACAACAATTCACCTTGTTTTCTCTTTTATATTTTATCTTCTTCTTCAAATCATTTTCATTTTTTCTTTATTATTTATATGTCTTGAAGAGGTAATTTAAAAGGAAAGAAGAAAATAATGAGATAATATTTTGTTTGCTTAATTAACTTTTTCAACCTTTTAATATGGGGTTTATACTTTTAGTTTAATGCAAAAAAATTTAATCCTTGTAATGTCTAAATGTTTATATTTTTTTTAATATGGGGTTTATACTTTCATTTCAAAAACAATTATGTAGCTGATAAACTTCCACACCTCTTTACTACTTAGATAAAAGTTTCACGTCATCAAATAAATTATACGTATTTATCATATAACTGAGTGTTACATTATTATTTTATTTTTTCAAATTTTGGATATTGAAATAAAGTAAAACATTACAAGATTCACAAACCAAAAAAATAATTTAAATGGATTGTAAGTAAAAAAGTGACATATTTACATGAACATAAAAAATATTTAAATCATAAATTAAATATTAAAATATTTTTCTCCCTAATCCATTGGTTAATAATCCCTCGCCCCCTTCTTGGCTTCTAGGAAGATAATCAATGTCAATGTGTACAACTCAATCACACACAACTTCCTTTGTTGTGTTTGAGAGTATTAATAATTGTGTGAATTATTTTCCATGGTGAAAATTGCATAATAAATTTCAGGACGTGGAGTTTTAAACATAGAATGGGATTAAAAGATGTACACTTTTTTATGTTGTAGTCTTATATTTATTCAAATATATATCTCAGTATATAAATTTTATTTTGATGCATTATTATTTTCTAAGTTTTTTACACACATATAAAATTATTTTTAAACAATATTGATCATGATAAATTATTTAAAAGCACTATATAACACATTATTAAAAAAGTATAATAAAGTATTTTTTTCATATATAAAAAATTAATTATAATTTAAATAACCCCCCATAGTCATCATAGGTTATATTCTAAACGAGCTTTGAATATGAAACACAAAAAGAAATCATCTGATACTTTTTGTATTTATTGGATTGACAATTGCAGGCTGAACATAATTGAGTCCCATCAACCTTATCACCGCCGTGATCGTTATCGTACCCGATCTCTCTTTCCACAAAAGCCCAAAAATATCACTAAAAGAACACCGTAGAAAATAAGAAAAAATGTATATTATTAATAAAAATATTTCTAAACATAAAAATATCATATCAAAAATATAATATTTTATATTGTATATTTAATTTATTAATAATCTGTATCATCTTTATATTAATTTTATTAATATAATGTGTATTAAATGTTTAAATTTTTGCTAGAAAGATGATTTCATCTGATATTAACCTAATCTCAAAATTTTAGTATATGATTTTTTTTCATTTATATATTTTAACATGGATATTTTTCTTTTTTTAGTTACTTCCACGTAACATAAGAAATATGAATCGGAGAGTAAATAATAAAAATGAAAATAAGTAAAATATGAATGCTTAAGTTTAATTGCTGACAATCATCCAAGTTTAGCCACATGTACACGTATGTTAGAAATTTCTTGTCGTGTAAAAGGCAAAGCGTGTCGTATAATGATAGAAGCATGCATCGTCCAGCTGATCCTCAAGACTACAACAAATTTCAGTTTAGACTTTAGACTGTCCACAATCTTCACACACACACACACACAGAGTTATTTATTTATTTTTCATTAAAATAAGAATTGCTTTATTTAACGTAAAATATATAATTTAAAGAAAAATAGTTTTAATCATTAAATATAAATTATTAGAATGTAAAAACACAAGCATTTTCACTTTGAACTTTCTAACTTTTTTTTTTTTTGAACTTTGAAACTTCTTAAACACATATATTTAATCCCTGAAATGTTATTTTTAGCAATAAATTGTAAACATCGCGAACTCTATTTCATACTTATTGAAAGAATTTAAATATTGATTCAAATAATTAAAGATATGAAATATATAATGTTATTGAATAATTGATTAAAGAGAAAAGATTTATCTGTTTAACATAAAAAGTCAAAAGAAATGGTATAAAATGAGAAATGTTATTTAATCATGAAACATGAATTTATAATTATTTAAAAAAATAAATGCGAGAATGAGCGTATGTATAAAAATCTTGAAAGAAAAGCATCTGAAAATGGTTGTAACTTGCAGGTGGAAGGTACGTCACAAATGGTCTGAGGAAGCGACCGACTAAATTTAGTTAAACACTTTGTCTTTTCTCTAAGTCTTCAAAGAATCAAAGAAAAGCATTCGAGATTCATCTCTTGACTTTGAGAGGCTGCTTCCATATGCATACAAAAATTTCAGAGAGCATTTTCCATAAAAATTCAATTAAAAGAATTTTCTGAAGAAAATGACGTACAAACCGCGTTCCTTAATTTGTATTTGTCAACATTATTATAAATTTGATTTTATAATTTACTTATACATAATATTAAGATTGATATATTATATTAATAAATTAAATTCATCTCACTCTAATTAATCTCATATATTAATATTAAAAAATTCATATATTATATCAAAATTCCTATCACATCATAACGTACACCTATATATATTTTAAGAAAAAAAATAATATTTGAATACCGAAAATGCCAAATGCCACCTAATTATAAGAGAGAATAAAAAGACAAAATATACGTATTACAGGCATTATCATGTGATAAAAAGAGAAAAAAAATGATATGTGTTAATTAACTGTTTGAAAAAAGTGGATATATGTTCAAATATCATTGCCATATTATAAAGCCATCTTGATGAAATATATATATATATATATATATATATATATATATATATATATATATATATATGTATGTGTGTGTGTGTCTGTGTGTGTGTGTGAAAAAAACATTTATCGAAAGATATCAGTTTCTTGAATAAAACATCAATTAAACTTTAACTTTTAATTGAAAAATATCTGAGTTAAAAAGCAAGAAAAAGATAGTGAGTGAGATTGTAGACAATCATATTGCCATAATACTGTTTCAACCAGAACCCATTGCTAACAAGATTTGGTTACCTATTTTTGTTGATTGTCATCATTAGGTGATGTACTTAAACAAGAAAGGATGACGCAATTTTTGGCCTTTAATATCGACCACTTTTTTTTAATAAAATATACATATAAATCAGGCCAAATGAGATATATGTTGACTTTCTCCATGTTTGAATATTTCTCAAAGACAATTTAAAAATTTTATATAATTACTTTCTGGAAGGCGCATATATATATATATATATATATATATATATATATATATATCATTTTCAATATGGACCGACCAGATATTAAACGATCGCCTCCTTCTAAGATTCAAACTAATTTTAATCACTAATCACACATTCTAATGGAAATTAAATAATAGGCGACCCTGCCTGCCAGTACTGTAATATGTTTCCTTTCAAATTGACATTGTATTTTTCCCAACTTTTCTACTAATTTCTTCTCTTGACATGAAAGGCAGCTCTTTGGTACTGTCTAACAATTGTAATAGTATATATAGGTAATTTCAGAAACCATTGTTTCTGAAAATGTATTGTGTTTTTGTATTAATTCCTGAAATTTAGGAAATTTCAAATAAATTTATGAATTTTTTGTTTGTTTCATCTAAATCTCTAAACTTAGTCATTCATTGTCTTTTTAGTTTTTACATGTATTATTATTTAAGTTGCATTTTTCTCTTTTAATTTTTAACTAATTTAAAAGACTAATGTGATAGAGTGTGTCTGCGCGCGCACCCAAGGAAGATTGATCATTGCAGGTTGCAACGAGAAGATGACGAAACACTCTTTTGTTGATAAAAAAAATGGTTGGAAACACTACGTCATTCTAAAGATTACAATTGATAGGCAGGTAACCATTTGGTTTCAGGTTGGTTGAAATTGATTTTTCATATTAAGAACACGTTTTAATATTAAAAAATGTATTTGGAATTAATTTAATAACACAATTAAATCATGTTTAATGACTTAAAATTATCTTTATCAATGTTTAAAACAAATTAATGGACACTAATATCCCTTGAAATATTTTTAATAATTTGTCTATATACTTATTCAATTGATAATTGATAATTGATAATTACTAAGCATGAAGGGAAGCAAAAAGGTCAATAATGTTGGTTTATGGTAAACCGAAAAGGTTTCTAAGTAGGTAGGGGTAGGAGTTCCAACAAATCCAGGTCGCAGAAAGGAGTAAGAATGCATTTGAGTATAAAAGGCAGACCTCGTTATCTGCTAAAATATCTAGTGAAGAAGGAGCTTAGTGAGGATGATGCAATTGGATGTTAATAATGACCCAAATATTCCCTATTTTGGATTTTCGAAAAGAGTGAAAGAGGAGGGTTTACAATATTACAATACATGAGGTTGGAAGGAATTGGATTAATACGTACTCCTAGTAGTAAAGTATTGTATTGTAGCACAAATATAATTGAAAGGGTCCCATTTGGCTAGTTGCGAGTGCCTCATTAAATGGTTACACAAACCCTCAAGAAGCTCGTGGTTTGGACCATTTTGGCGGTCGTCGACACTCCCTTCGTCACACACATGTGACTCATGGAATCGAATCAACAACACACTCACTCCACAGATCGATCACTAATTGACTGGCTAATGCCAAAAATTTATGTACCAAATCCACACCACACTATTGTACTTTACGATAGCCATAGTCCAAATGTCTACAACTCAAATTTATTTCTTTGTTAAATAATTAAAAATCTATATTTTTTAAATATTATTATTTCTATAAATTTTCAATTTTCCCATAGTAAAGTGCACATATATAGTAAAGATCACTGTCAGCAATGTGACAGCATGTTTATCTAGGTCACGGAGAAGGACAAGATGGCTTTGGCCAATCACCGACCATAAAGGAATAGTTTGTCTCATATATAATATATCTATAAGGTGTTTGGGTTATTCAACCGTCCAACCAATCCCTTCGTGGAAACAAGGCGTACATCCATTATCCATATGTCATTGGCCTGATTTAAGTTAAGTCAGCTAAAAGAGTTTTGCTATGATCGATATTGTCTTCAAAGTATCTTGTACTTGAACTAAGGTCACTGTTTCTTTTTTGTTAATGTTATTTTTTTATTATAAAAAGGTTTTAATATGGTCATATATGTTCGAGGAGTGTTTGTTCCCTTCCTTGTTGATGTATGTGGTTTTATACATTTTTTTTAAAGTAACTTTTAGATGTAGATAAATTTAAATTTGAATCATTAAGGTAACATTTGTAAGAAGGAAAGTTAATAACCTTTTTCTTTTTTAAAAAAGAGACAAAAGGTTTCAAGTTCTTTTATGTTTGATCGAAGAAAAAAAATGCTCCTTTTGAGATTTTTAACTCATGAACAAGTGAAAATAATTAATTTTAGATGGCATTTGGCATAAAAAAATATTTTATATCTAATTAAATTATTTTTTTTAAGAATAAGATTTTTAGAAATAGAATTCTTAAAAAAAATTAATTAAAATATATTTGGCTACTATGTAATTAGATTTCTACATTTTCTTGGGAATAATATATTTACAATTTAGCATTATATATACACAAAAAAAAAAAAAAACGAGAGCGCGTGAGCTCGAACGTACAAAATTAAGTTAAATGGATCTTATGCAATGCAGATCTTTCAATTGGTCTCCCTCATGCGTCCAATAGTGGGTTTCATGGATCTTTACCAGTAGGGCTTTCAGTTTAGTGGAAGAGACTGATTTTTTACAGCATGATGAACTATTGTTCAAATCCTTGCTTCGAGAAGTATTCACATTCATTGTTCCATGGTATCTAAAAATTAACTACTGTTTTTTTATCAACCGAATCTAAAAAACAAAGTTTAGAAGTTTTACCTCACAAGTCTTTTACTCACATTCATTGTTCAACAGTATCTAAACTTTACAAAATTTGTATACATATTGAGTTTGAGATTTGAATATACATTTGCATTAAACATTTAGAAGAAGTGTTTTATTTCTCATAATGATCATACGTAGGAATGCTAATGGGGTGAGACATACACAATTAAAAAACCCTCATCACCACCCATTGGATGAAAATTTGTTTGTACTCACTCTATTGGAAGAAAGTTTAATTTGTTGCTTACCCATCCCATACTCATAAGGATACTCATTAAGTGGTTATCCATAAATTTTATAAATGTTCATGGGTATTCATAGATATTTGCTAACAATTTTTTTTTTTTAAAGTAATCAGGATAAAACAAAACCAAAAATTTAAAACACATAGTTATACTAACCATATAATTTGTCTGACATTTTTTTGAACATACAAATAAATTGCTATTAAGATAATACATAATTTGAAAAAAATGCAAATATATATATCTAGAATTCTCGTTCTTCTCGTAGGATACTTGTCTTCCTTCTACTTGCGAAGAAAGGGCACAATTTGTTTGTGGCACGACTCTTTTATAGCCAAGTCTAGTATGACATTTCTTCAGAGACTGCAATTAGTTCGTGAAAGACGAATCATGGATGATTGCTTCAAAATTTTCATTTCATGATCCTCTCTCCCATCTTTGCGTAGATAGAAAAATAAAATAAACAAGAGCTTGTTAATTATACGTATGTAAAATCTTAATGCGTTATTATATCAGTAACTGATACATGCTACAAGATATATTATTAAAAATGCATTAAAAAGATATATTATTAAAAAATCAGTTACATCAATTTTGTTAATAGTATTTTTAATTGATATCAAGAATGCAAAATCTAACTTATCAACATATAAGGGCAAGTATTCAAACAATTTCACATGTAACTCATATAATTGATACAGTGATATAAAACACTAGTGGCAATCATGCATAACGAACATGATTAGTTTCTAACTCAATAAATTAAAAAAATTCATAATCTTTAATCCAAGAAAAAAAAAAAAAAACAGTTCTACATGTTAGTTGAAGAGATGCGAAAAAGCAGTAACCTTGGTAGCAACATTTTAGCAAATGGTCCGTCATTAGTCGTTTATTACTCGATGAAGTTGTTTTATCCTCTTATTTTTTAATGTTTACTTCAATTAGAAAAATTTAAAGTATTATTAATACGTTTCATGTCATGTAACATAAAATGTATTTATTGTTAAAAAAAAAAACATTTGTAGGATAGTTTTGGTGCCTGTGAAGCTGGGGGCATAGGGGTGTCACTAAAAGATATGACAGAATGTTTAGGAGTAATTCCTGATGTGTGCTATGCTGTGCATATAGCCCCCACGGGGCAACAAGTTCCCTGGGTCAAGTCAGGGTCAGATAGGCCTCACAGGTGGATTCACTCTCAGAGACCTGTCAGAAACTAAAAAACAAATGATTCAATTTTGTAATGCGTGTAACTGTAATACTACTACTACGTCAAGTAGAGGGAGAGAGGGGAGGTACTAGTATCTATTTTTGTAGTTGGTTGAACAGGTTCCTCACATTGGCAATAGAAATTTGCCAAATAGTATTAATTGTAAAAAAAACAAAAAAAGAAAAGAAAAGAAAGGGAAACTGCATATATTTTGCAATGCGAAATTCGTAGTTGAGAATAATAAATGGACAAATGCAGAAGGGATGAGGCAGGGGAGGGGATTGCATGAAACACACAAAAGCATTGGCGGGTCCACTATTAAACCATTGGATCGATTCAATTTAATGGGTCATTGGATCCAAATCAAAACAGTGAATGGTCAAGCATTTGACCATCTGACCCATTTTTGACCCTCTGACTCCGCATTTATTCCTCTTTAGATTTAAAAAAGACTTTGGAACTAACTTCTTGTTGGTTGGTCTGGCTAAGAAATTGTTGTCTCTCTCATTGCCTTCCAGAATTTGTAGGACCATACTTAATATGCAGGCAAGCAACCCGTGATTATATGCAACCAAGCTTCGATACAATACAACTAATCAATGCTTATGCTCTTTTTTTTTTTTTTTTTTTTTTTTTTTTTTTTTTTTTTTTTTTTTTTTTTTTTTTTTTTTTTTTTTTTTTTTTTTTTTTTTTTTTTTTTTTTTTTTTTTTTTCTATTCTTCGATATGTCATTTGATCTTTTTTTCACCACATCACCCCAAAACAACAATCTATTTTGGTCACTGCAATTCAATAACAGGTACGGACCTTAACTAGTCACACAGTTCGTGAAAACTTAATTGCCATTTCGCCAGCCAAGCATAGTTTGAAAGTCAAATCTAATTTAATGATTTAATGTCACGCGGTAATGCTTTATGTATATGGCAACGAGTGAGAACCAAAGTAGCAGGCAAAAAAAAAAAAAACAAAACTAGTTGAACTGAGTCTTACAACATTTATAGTAATTAACTTATAACCCCCAATAAATCATAATTTATTTTCTTGAAGGAGGAAGGAGACAAAACAATAAAATGCAACAAAAACGATACGGATACAGTGGTGGGGTATGAGTCAGACGACCTGTGCATTGATGTCGCACTCATTCCTTAGCGGTGGCAGGTGTAGTACAACTACAACGAGTGCCATCGTCTGTGACCAGTCACTACCTCTGTCCCTGTCTACTATCAGCTAAATAGAACAATCACATTTCTCTCTTCCTATTTGATCACTGCTGCAAACAACATAGTGTATATGATTACTGAATAAAATAATAAAGATGAAAAAAATTAAATCTCGAGGGTTACAGGATCAATTTGACCTCCAATAACCCATAATTTTTCTAGTTTCTACGTCCACACGCATTGCATAATATGCATGTTGGAATAACTTTAAATGCAAATAGCGACATTTAATTGATTAACGTATAAATTTACATTACACCTAGCTGTATGTAAAAACACTACGAAATACAATCACGAGGCACTTTTTTATTTATTGCTATTTAAACAAATTCACAATGAATAGAATTTAAACTAATACATATTACACTTGTACACAGAAAAATACAATTTTAAAAAAATGTATTATACTTCAGAGCGCTGGTTCTCTTCGCTTGTACAAACGAAAGTAATTGTAATTATTATAAAATAGGCAAATAACAAATAGTCAGTGATGGCCTCAAACTGGGATGCTTGTTAATTTTTGGGGCAGGGTCTTTCACATTTGATGAATCTTGTTGGCTATCGAGCAGGGTATTTCCAAAGTTTGGTCTGCAAAACAGATTACTGAGAAACCATCAATTAGACCAAATATTTAGATGTCTATCTTCAAGCTCAAGGAGCGATCATAACAGATATCAAATGTCTTGAAACTCATGGGAGTTGGTTACTGATCACGTAACATGGCAAGATTACAATGTTTTATTTTATGCAAAACATCGTGCTCACAATATTCAACCGAGTATAGAACTTGAAATTTTGGGATGACAAAATTGTTGAAGCTTAAGTTTGTCTCCCTAAACTGATTAGCACCTTATTATATGAACTGATCCGACTGACTAAATTCTACTAGAGTAATTGCAACAATGCACTTGGAATGAGAAAGAAATAATTAAATAAATAAGTTGACCAGCAAGACATACTCCGTCTCCCTCCTTTCCACTACTACACACATAAATGCAGCGATTGTAGTATATCCAAATCTATGTTATTAGAATGTGAGCGGGGCCTGGTCCAAGACTGAGGGAGAGTATACTAGTGAGCTTAACTTGAGTGACCTATTGTCCAAAATGTCTTGACACCATGGATTCATAATGTTTACTTAAATACCCTTTAAGTTGTTTCTAATTCACCAATTTGAGACTTGTTCTCCAACACTCCCCCTCAAGTCCTGTTAGCTTGGCTCAATTGTGACTTGTCTTTAATCTCCATCTTGGGCTTATATTTTAAGTTTGGGCTTCAGAGGCCATAGGTCTTGCTTTCATTTTTTAGATAAGGCGGTCTTTCTTTCATTTATTGTCAGAGTGAACTGTTTATTCAAAATATCTAGACACAATGGACTCATGGTCTTTTTACTTATATACCCTTTCACTAGTTTCTAATCCACAAATGCGAGACTTGTTCTCCAACGCTCCCCCTCAAGTTCAATTAGCTCGGGTCAATTGTGACTTGTCTTTAATCCCCAACTTGGGCTTATACTACAAGTTTGGGCTTCAGAGGCCATAGGTCTTGCTTTCATTTATGAGTTTCAAGAAATAAACCTATCAAACATGCAAATTACGAAATACATTTCAATAATGAATTGGATAGTGGAGATTGAACAAATATGCAAAATGCCATTTTCATAAATGTCTGTGAAACAAATATAGAAATGCTTGTAAGCTAATTAACAAACAATAAAAAGCAATCACTCCTAAACGAATTTTGCTCCTCTGCTTAGTAGCATTATTTCCTCGAGATCACGGAAAGAGAAGAATTAGTAATACTTCTGTCCTAAAGTACAGTGATGTTGCATTTTTTTTTCTTAAGCAAAAATTTATCTTAATAGTCCTCGTATGGCTATGTTATTGATCATTCACTTTACTGGTTACTTGGACACTATAGTTCAAAAGGATGTTGTCTTGATGTTAAATGGTATCAGTAAATACAATATCTCGATTCTGTTTGATGCAATCAGTGCCTTTTCAATAGTTGATGCTGTTTGGCTTTAGCCATTTTGTCAAAAAGAAATCCAACCAAATGTGAATGGTTCCAGCGTCACTGATAATAATAAATGCATGCCCACATGCCAAAAAATGAAAAGCATCTAGCACCAGATAAAGTATTAAAACCTTGTAGAGAATTCACCTGTCAAACCAAACTATCAGACTAGAAATTTAACCTGATATTTTACTTCAACTCATTTTCAGATAATTTTTGCCTCAGGTCCTTCAGAGCATCCACTACTTCTGCATCAAGATTGTGCTTCAATAATCTACCTTGAAAAGAAGTGGATCTGTACATAATAACATGAACAAGCAAACCAATCAGCAAGATCTGTCATTGTGATAGCATAGCATGTTCTCATAACGCCAACATAAGCTGCACCATAGACAAATTGATTAAATTCAATAGTCAAAAATGTCATGCGCTGTATTTAAGAAAAGCAAAATATCCAAACTTTAAAGGTTACTAATCATTTTTGTTTCTCAATTGGAAGTTTTGTTTTAATGGAGGGATGAGGGTAGGGGTTTAGGATGCTGGTGGTTCCTGTGATTGCATGACCTTATCCTTGCAAGTAGTTGCAAGATCCTGCAAAATAATGTTTTATTTTCTTTCTCATTGTTTTTTTTTTTTTTTTTTTTCAGGAAGCCCATCAAGAATATATAACAAACGATAATGAATTATACTATATTAGCAGTGCATTAATATCACATCTCAAGTTACAGTTATCCACACACTAACTCATAAACCATACTGTGCAAAAAAAAAACAACAACATAAAAGACATAACCAGACCATATTTCAGACAGAAAAATAAATATTTCTCAAATTATTGAAGTCAGGGCACACCTTTGCTCTTGAAGCATCCTTTCAACCTCCTTTTGTGATGCCTTGATCTACTACCAAAACAATTAATACAAGGGACCAAGTGAAACATCATTGAAGAATATAAAAATCATCAGCCATTTCAAAGAAAATAAAGATTAGGATTTAACTGCATGTCTATGTAATTTTAAATAATGTAAACTATTAAATCTAATATTCCATCAGAAAACCTGCGATTTTAAATGTACAAAGTAAACCAGACAATTTAAGAAAGGAATTTTATGAGAGGATAATATACAGAACCATCCTGCCTCAAATTAATGTTTTACCTCAGTAACCAATGCCTTGCAACTCCAAATAAAGGCTCCCTGAAAGTCAGCAGCAGTATAAATCTTTTGCACCAATAAACAGAGCACAATGCAGACAGTGTTACATGATAATCAGGTGATGGTATTAATCCGCATTTAAACAATCATGAAAAGGTAATAATGATAAGATCAGAGAATTACTTTTATTTATGCAGAAATTAAATAGTTTGAGTATTTTGATAAGGAGAGTGAAATACTCATAGCTGGAAAAGAATTGTGAAGACAATTGACAATCAAGTTGCATCCATTTCACTCAAGTTTTCAATTTATAGGAAGGAAGCATACAGCTCCATGTGCTGCTTGCTGATGACAGTGATCAGAAGTGACTACCCAGACTTTGGGGCAACCATCCTCCTTTAAAGCTGCAACCTAAAATAAGCAAAGAATACTACTGTTAAGTTCCATTCAAAGAATAAGAGGAAATAAAAGGTGTACAGTGTTCATAAAGATGAAGCAGTTCTCTGTTGGTAGTGTCAATTCCTATGCAAGAAGATTCACTTATACTGCTGCAAAATTGGGGAGCACTGTAAATGGAGATGACCTTGGTTCTCTCATTAAAATACCTTAAAGTTACATGCCTGACATCATTGCAATTCAAGGCCCATGTGTGCAGAAAATAATATCATTTTAGATACCAATTCATTAATCACTGTTTGAATTTCACATTCAAAAGCAAGGCAAGCAGGAGATTCTAGTACATCTGGAAACAGGATCAAGAGAAAATTTGAAAAACAAAATCCCACTGCAATAATCACAGATCTAGAGGGCATTTAGAAGCGCTTATATGGGTTTATAGAAGTGGTTTTGACTTACTTATAATATCTTCGTATCTTTATTTCAATAAGCTTCATGAAAAAAATATTAAAATAAACTATCTTTAGCTTATTCCAGTAAGCTTCACAGTCAAGCAGTCAAGCTTTTGAATAAATTCTCATTTAATAAATGTTTATTGAATAAGGCAAGTTTGGAGTAAACTTCTCAACAATTACTTATAGGAGAAGAAAATAAAATGAATTGAACTTCACTTCTTTTGTAAGTTAAAATCAACTTATGCACTTCGACTTCTATAAAAGTATAAAAGTTAAAAGTTCTCTCATCCGACTTCTCCAAAAGGTTGAGATGCATTATGTTTATTATTTTCTTCTCTTACATGCTACAAGGGCTTATTAAGAAGTTTATCTAAACTGACCCAAAGAATTTAATTAAGTTGTTTACTCAAAGACATCCGTAGTATGTCGAACAGATAACAAAATTTAATTTCCTAAATCGTGTTACAGAAGAAAACTCTAAAAAAATCTATGATGATTGATGGCAGTAAAATTGCAGGGAGGATCGTGTAGTAATATCTAACCTCTTTTTCAATCCATGTATCAGCACATGTATCACCAGAGAAAATGATATCAAGACTGCAAAATGGGCAAAGTCATAGAAAATATTGTTAAGGTAAACAGAAATGGGACTCGACAACTAGAGTACATTGTATGATATAAAAGAGAGTACCCAGCGAAATCCTCCTTGTGAGTGGGGAGTCCAGACATCATTGCATCAAAGACAACAACGATTTTGACCTCTGTATAAATGAAAAGAAAAGAAAAGATGTAAAAAAAAAAAAAAAGAGATGCACTGCAATGGAAGAGTGAGGCGCAGAGAGAGAGAGACCTCTAAGCATGCTAAAGGTTAGAAGCTCATCAATTAGCTTTTGGCGAGCAATATCAAGTCTTCCTTTGATGAAATGTTTCTTGAGCTTCATCCAATAGCCACACACATTATAGCCATCCACAAGAAGTACAGGGACGGCATTGTCTAATATACCCTGCTCGTTTGTATAGTAGAGGGAGGTGGTGGGATCACGATAGAGGTCTGTGTCTGGAACATCATCTTCCTTCTGGACCTTCTTCTTGCGGTAACTGGTTGAAGGCCTTGGACTGCTAGAATTTCTATTCTGGAAGCTCTGTTTGATTTGACATAACATAAGGATGTATGAAAATGATTAATGAGGAGCCTTAATTATTATTAGATGGCAGTATTACCTTCCATAGCTTTAGGAAGCGGAGGTTTTGCTTGACGTTGGATGTGATTCTTGGAGGAGTGGATTCAGAATCCTGAGTCTGCTTCTTGCTTTTGGCCACTAGTACCATCATGCTCTGACTTGAATTGCAATCACTCAATCCTCCTCTTACAACTAACCAATTATGCGACCATGGAACCGCTTTCAATTTCATATTGCATTTCACTCAGCTTCTTCACCGCTTCGTCTTTTTTTCTCCATTCATTTTCAACCATCTCATCCTAGGCCAGGCCACCAAATATTAATTACTAAATACTAGTAATTTTTTTTTTGTGGTTTTGCGGGGTGTCACGTGTTCTTTTTCTGTCTGGGCTGGACTCAACTTGTTTGCCAGTCCCCACTTTAGGGAATTTTCTTCTTGTATCCAGCATGTTTCTTCATACATCCAGCATCAGTGAAAGGGAAAAACAAATAATCGAATTTTAATTACTAATGTTATTATTTTACAACTATTCATAAAATTAAATGATTTACATGATAGTTATATTTTGTAATTTGTATCCTTTTGTAACATTGTGTTCCTGTTTGCTCTTAGATTTATTTCGTTATTGGGCTTTCCCAAAGGCCCCATTATGATGTTTGTTTTAGCCTTTTGCTTCGTAATCGTGGGGCTTCTTCATGTACATTATTGGTCTGTGGATGCATTTCGAATAGCCATGTGTAGGTTCCAAAGTCATGTTCCAGGTTCCCAGTGGACTTGGTGCTATGTTATGTGAACTAGTATAAGCTTTCCCTTTGTACACTCACACTCCCTCTGTTTCGTATTATATTCCATATAACGTTCTAGAAAAAAAAATATTGTTCCAAAATATATTATAAAATTAATGATTTATTAAATATTTCTTTTACATTATTCTTAATCAATAAAATAAATCATTCATTAAAAATATAAAGAGTATCTTATAAAATTATTTAATATTTTCTTTCAAATTCAACAAATTAATTACATTTCTAAATTTTTATATCAAAATCTTAAGTATCATAGTTCAGAAGTATTATGTAACATAAATGATGTAGTTGTGGAAGCAAAATTCAAAGATAGTGATAGAATTACAATTGACCATGGGCCCGCTGTACCCCTGTCAAAGGAGAGGTTGGGTTCAACTCCCCATGGAGTAGGTCGTTGATTTTTATGGGAATTAAGGCTTATTAGTGTTCGAGAAAAGCAAGACTATCCATTCTCCAACTTTCTTTCTTAAATTTGACGTTGCACCATTCAGGATAAATGTGGTGACTCTAACCATTGGGGAACCAGGTGTCATATCATGTGTTATTGTATCAAACTATTCAATAGTCTCTATGGATGTTTTTATTTTAAGTTTTAGTAATTCTTACACCAAAAAACTGTAAATTTTAATTCTTACATAATTTTTTGTAACGGTTTATTATTGTCAAAAAGTTTTTGTAATAGTTTTAAAGTGCCAACAAGCCTTATTTGGTGATAGTGACAGAGACCAAACGGGTATTGTGTAAGGACTAAAACTTATACTGTATTTTCTTGTAGAAGGACTAAAACTTAAAATAGAGACAGATCAAAGGAAATGATTAAGGGAATAATTTAACCTTTTATCCTATAACATGTGCAACGTTCAGTTTTTCTTCTTCACCTTCTGGGCTAAATGATAACGTAAGGAATCTAAATCCACGGGCGTTTCCTTTGCCGCTTCAAGTCATTGAAAATTGCTGTACCAAAAAACAATGATTGAAAATTGTGCTACATTTTTGGGTTTGAAGCATGGAAAAGCAAAATATGATCTCCCTTTTAGTATTATTTTCGGTATTGTCTTTGAGTGGATCATCTTGACATGATGAGATTCATCCTGTTAGGAATAATTAAACTTGATATTCAAAATTCTTTCCCCCTTCCCCGGCCTGTTCTCTTTTTTATTTTTATTTTTATTGTTGATATATGGGCAATCATTGGTTTGGAGAAAAGCAGTCCATTTATAGGCATTTTAAGGCAGGATCAGTTGGCAATGTGCCTCATGTTGGAAACAGGACAACCTGGATATATAGATCAATACAAAATGAGATAATTTATCGAATTAAGCATTAAGCAAGTTGGAGCTCCTTCGTGCTACCGTATACCATTTTGTATTTTCAATTTACAGTTGTCACATGTTACATAAAATTCTGTTCCTCTTTAAAAATTATTTGTGTACTGTTGGTCTATTAAATTGTCACAGTATGTATGTATGATAGTTCTCCTAACAAGAGCTGCAAACATGCTAGTAAAGATGCAGCGAGGAGGCTGAAAATTTTGGGTCTTGTCATCACCGTTTACTGATGTTTCACTCTTGGGATGTAGTAGTATTATTTAAAATGTTCAATCCTTTTTAATTCAAATAAAAATAATCACTCCTTTATTTATTTATCTTTTTGATAAGGTGGATGTAATAATGAATGTAATGTAATTATAGAAGGCGTATCTAAAATGATCAATTTCCTTGCTTTGATTATACTTTTGGCTGTCTTCTTGAGAGACACTAGCATTCTACACATGTACATCACTTATCATAGGGTAACGTTGTTGTCACTTTGTTAAATGAGTGAAAAAGGAGCACTCCTCGCCCACTTTGGTCTTTAACTGCTCCACAAACTAGAGCATGTGGAATTCAACAGAAGTCTGGTCACACACCAGAAACATATATATATATATATGTGTGTGTGTGTATAGTGTAGTATAGTAATATATGAAAACCAAAGAGTGTAGAGCGTAGCAAAGAAGTTTTTGGTGAAATACTAATAGAATGGGAAGTTAGTTGTTGGTACTACACCTAACGTTACGCTAAGGACAGTCCCAAATACCGTGCCAAAGGGTTCATTGGGTCCGGTTCTGCCTGCCTTGCTGTTTGAAATGCAATCCAGCTCTATCAATTATCATGGCACGTGACTGGGGCCTCAGAATTCGAAAGTGGTAGGGATTGTCTTATGGAGAAGAATATAATATAATACACCTTTTTTGTTCACTAACCATACACCATAATATGATGAATATGTCTTTCTAGCTCCAAAATTCCTATGCATGGTGGTATTGCAAATTCCTAGCTTTGCTCTCTAATCCTATATTCTTTATTTGCTTTGCTATGTATCTGTGGATGAAATGAAATTCTTGTATTTTTCTATTCCAATGTTTTGTTCCTCTCCCAAAAGCCACCAACACTCCATGTGCTTAATATTTTCTACCCTTGTTCTTGCTGCTTTTTTGGAAGAAAAAAGAATCTATCTTTTATCTAGAGAGAGGGTTATTGCTCTAATCATGTAAGGTTCTTCTGGCACTGCATGTGCAGCAATCACCTCTGCCCACTTCATATTATTTTGCACTTCTCAACCTCTCTTTGAACCACTCATATCATCACACAGCCCTCTCCCTTTAACATATATATACACATGTATACATATATGTATGTACCTTCCAATCTACCAAGTGTTTTATTGTCTTAAAGAATTCAACACCTGCAGGAAATTGATACCCTCATTCCAGCCACAATGAGCAGCAGTCCCGCACCTTGCAGCCGATCCTGGTGAATACCAAAACTAAACTAATTAAGCATTTTGATTTCTCATGAGAAGTATTTGTTTTAGAGAGCGACCTAGTAGGGACTTGGTGTTAGACTGTTTTGTACGTTCAATCTTATTACGAATTTTGTTTGTTATAGAACTTAATAAAACCCTCCCCATGATTTTGTTAAAAAGGTCAATTAGTGAGGACTCCCTAAGAAGGTATGTGCAGTTTGCGAGTGAAAGCTGCATACAGGAGTTATTGGCAGCTTCTGTCACAAACAAAGGAAATGTCAATGATGGATGGAAGGTGCTAACTCTTGAAAATGGAGTGGAGATATCAAAACGCAGGTCAGGCTCACTCCACACGTTTCGCAGCCGTTGGGTTCTTAGATCTGTCTCTCCCCAACAGTTCATCACAGTGGCCAATGCCATTGATGCTGCAAAGGTGAATACCAATTTTCTAATGGGAGGTGAAAGGGAAAAAAATGGGAAAGAAAAGTGAACCATAGGAGAGTTAAGAGGATTAGATTCCAATCCAGCGTGTTGAAAAGAAAAGTTTTGTCTCTAGCATTGTCCTTAATCCTATCTTTATTTTTAGTTTGTGGCTGACATCCATAGGAATGACAAAAAATTTGCACGATGCCTTGTCTTTTACTTTCTTTCTTACTTCTCCTATTTGTACATTACGTTACATCACGAGGGTTCAATTTGATTTGAAACTACAAAATGGTTAGTTACTGATTACATAAATTCTGATCTTGGTTTTTCCATTATTCTATTAAGCCAGCAATGGGACTCTGATCTGGTGGAAGCCAGGTACATAAAAGATCTTGAAGACAACCTCAGCATAATTCGTCTTAGGTTTGGTGATAACTCCAAGCCTCTCTTCAGGAATAGAGAGTTCATTGTCTATGAGCGGCGTGAGACTATGGAAGATGGCACCTTGGTTAGTACTAAATATGCTATTATGTACTATAAGTTGATTTTAGTTTATGGGAAAAACCCATTTATTTTATATATCTTATTTTATTTTATTTACCTATAAGTATTTATTGAGAAATTGATCTAAACAAGCGGTTGTGTCTTTCAAATCATTGAACAAAATGTTAACCGGGTGTTATAGGTGGTAGCAGTTGCTTCACTGCCAAAGGAAATAGCTGCAGGGTTACATCCGAAGCAAAGTAATGCAATCAGAGGACTGTTGCTACAGTCAGGGTGGGTGGTAGAGAAGCTTGAAGATGATTCATGTGTGGTGACTTATGTTGTTCAGGTACATAGAATAAAAATGTTATTTGCATTCCTCACGTTTCTTCTCCACAAACAGAAGAAGGTGATCTTCAATGATTTCTTCCTCATGGCTTTGTTTTCTTTCAGTTGGATCCTGCAGGATGGCTGCCCAAGTGCTTTGTCAATCGATTTAACACAAAACTGGTTATGATCATTGAAAACCTTAAAAAATTAGCCCAAGCATGTCCTAGTGAAGGTCAAATTTGATTACTTTGTAAAGCGATCGAGTGTAACCAAGTATAGTATTAATGCTCATCATTGATATTTACTTACTATAAATATAATTAATTTCGGCATTCAAAATCAAGATTTAAGTTTGTACTTAACATATTACATTACAACTCAGCCAGCTAGAAGCCTTTCGGCTCTGTTTTCCGCATTTATCGGTATCATAACTAATTTCCTCGAAATGAATGTTTTAAACAGCGCTTTATGGAGGATAAAAAATGATTTATGCAAGAATGAAAAATAATGCATTTCAAAATTATAAGAAAAAAAACCGGTAATTTTTTTTTCCAGAGAAATTAAAATTAAACTTCAAATTTTTTAAAAGAACCAAAAAACATATTTTTTTTACCCTTTTAATTATATTTTGAGATTTATTTATTTCACAAGATTAAATATCTTTATTCCTTTAAACTTAAATTTATTTCGAACATGAAAATATCAATAACTAATGATAAATTATTTATTTCAGTAAAAAATGATAAATTATTTATTTAATTTTAAAATATATTTAAAATTTAAGTGGTTAATAATATTGAATACTAATTTTTAAATTTTTACTCTCAAATATTTGATGAAGTGGTCTTCACAACCCATGGGGATGTGCTTGAATAATGCCTTGATTTGAGAGTCATCTGTCAAGGTAACAAAGAAAACAAAGAATCCAAATAAGAAAGAAAAGAGAGAAGAGAATTGTTATCATCAATCACATGATAAAAAACACAAGAGTCAAGTGTTCAAAGTTCAAGAAGAAACGAATGAGAACAAAACAAATCCATTTGCAATATTTTTGTTTCCCAAAATTAAACAGATAATTACAAGAATTCAAATAAACATATGTTTTAAAATTTGAAAATAAAAACTTTTTCTAAAAAACGAAAGCAGAAAATAAAAATAAGTTATATTTTTTTCCGATTTAAACCACACTAATGAAATATATTTTAACTATTATGTATTTATTTTGCAATCCCTGAACATCCACGCAGTGCTTCACAATGACCAAATTTGTATAGAATAATGAAAAACACGCATACAGGACATGAAACCATATTTCTTCATGTATCTGTGCATCACAATATCAATTCCCTTATGATTGTCTTTAAATTATTACATGAACATTTGTTTACTTTGCGCTTTTACTCCTTCTTTTTTTTTCCTTTCTCCTCTAAGCCTTGGAGAAGAAAGAAGCGGGAAATGAAGCTCAAAGTGAAGACTACTCACAAAAGAAGCTAAAGAAGACTTACAGTCAACCTTAATGAATGACATTCAAAATACTGGTAAAAGTTCGGATGACGCGTACATTCTCAAGCTAAAGTCTATGCACACACTCTCTCAACATTTAGCTAAACTTATATATAAAATATAAAGAATTTGACTTGGATTTGAGGTACTTAATTATGGATTATTACTTAGGGTCAAGTTTTGGATATGGAGGTCCTGCACTGAAATCAAAGGTGTCGTTGCTATTATAAGGGTGGCTTGAACTCCCTCTGCTGACCTCCTCATAACTAGAAGAGATGGAGGGCGATTCCTCAGTGGGGTTTGCACCAGCTGACTTCAAGATGTTCTCGATTTCTCTTACCACTTCACTCATTTTAGGCCTGTCAGAACCTGACTCTTCAACACATTTCATGGTCATATCCACAAACTTGTCAAAACCGCTCAGTGTGGTGGACTCTAGACCAATGGCCTGGTCAATGATTTCATAAAGACCATATAACCCTTTTGTCTTATCAAGTGCATTCTTAAACTCTTTCACAATATACTTCCCTCGTTCCAATGGCCTTCTTGCTGAAATCAGCTCCAACATTAGCACTCCAAAGCTATAAACGTCACTTTTCTCAGTCAATTGTTGAGACATATAATACTCTGGATCCAAGTAACCCATTGTTCCTTTAACTTGTGTGGTAACATGATCTTTCTCAGAATCAACCATAGACTTGGAGAGACCAAAATCAGCAACTTTGGCATTTAGACGGTCATCCAGCAAAATATTGTTTGATTTGATGTCCCTATGTATGATGGGAGGATTAACAAGTTCGTGAAGATAAGCCAAACCACGGGCAGTACCAAGGGCAATTTTCAGCCTTCTAATCCAATCTAATCTAATTCCTGATTTCCCTGCATTGACCATATCCATGTTATCAGGAGGTACAAGCTTGGTCAGGTGTATAATAATATCCGACTAAACTTTGTTCAAGGTAACCAGGTGGATAATTAAGTACCTGAGAGAGCGTCCTTTAAACTTCCATTTTGAACATACTCATAAACCAGCATTTGTTCTTCGTGCTCAAAGCAGAATCCCATAAGGCTGACAAGATTCTTATGGTGGACCCTTGATAGGAGCTCAATCTCCGCTTTAAACTCAAGCTTTCCCTGCATGGATTCTTTTTGAGCTCGTTTTATTGCTATCACTTGACCATTGGGAAGGGTTCCCTTGTAAACCTGTTTGTGGACATTTACACATAAGAAAGTTGCTTTATATATATATATATATATATATATATATATATGTATGTATGTATGTATGTATGTATGTATTTTAAACAGACATGAACTTGTGTTACAGTTATTACAATCATGAATCATGTTCACCTAAATGCATTGACAGTAAGAGTACGCTATATGTTAGGCAATGCTTAATTGTGTCAACGAACTTGTTTCTTTCTAAATGAAATTTATACATAAATAATAAAATTTGTGAGAAGCATTAAAAGCACATGCGCTACACAATATCTAAGTAGTTTTCACTAAAATTATAAAAAGAAGCATTTAATTGATGGAAAACACATATCAGAAGGAAGCTTTTTATTCAGTTTTGTAGCCAAACACCTAAATCACGATAACACGTTTAAGCTTAATTAAAAGTACTAATATTCAATATACACCTTCCCAAAACCCCCCGATCCAATGTCATTGACTTGAGAAAAATTTTTGGTGTATTTTTTAAGCTCTTCAAAAGAAAAGATCCTTGCTTCTTTCAACTGAGGGACCTCCCTGTTGCTCGAAGCTGTATCCCAGCGTCCTGCATTTTGTGAAATTTAAGCATGTTAATTAAAGCAATACCATGTGAATGATTCGAAAGCAAGAGCAAAGTATAGACCTATCTTACTGAAAGGATTGCTTTGTCCAATGGCTTTTTCGGCCCTTTTCTTTTGGTGGAATGCATAGAGACCTGCTAGAAGTAATAACACTAGCAGGACCAAACCACCAACTGCTGCCCCAATTATGATTCCAATGTTTGAAGATTTACTTGATTCAGTCAATCCCTCTACATGATAAGAAAGGTGGAGAACAAAGATTATCAAAAAACGGAGCAATTAGTACTATTAATTTTATTAAACAGTATGGGAATGAAATTTACCAGAGTTTCCAAAGTGTTCATATTTATCTCCACGAAAATAAAATGGTCCAAATACTTTAGGAGGCTTAAAAGTCTGGTTGCTAAGCAGAAAACCAATGCTAAAAGCCCCTGTTCGATTGAAATGATCCTCTCCTGATGGGAAGACTTGTAAGCTCAATTCGAGATACTGAGTTGAATCCTTACTTGGATGGCTCAACAAAACCGAATCCACCGGTAGAAAATGAGACTTAAAAGATTGCATAAGACCCTCTTCAAGCATAGAGTAGTAAGTTTTGTTATCAAAGTCCGAAAAGGAAGGCGACCTGAAAGTTAAGGTTCCCGAATATGGATATGTGCATATACAGTTGCGACTAGGAATCTGTTCTGAACTGCAGGTAAAAGGTTGACAGTTATTTGGTGGTGTTGAATATGAGAAATTGGGTTGAGAAGAGGAGCAGTAGCTTTCTAATTCTCCATTTTCTTGGCAAACTGGGTTTTCTTTAAGTCTGCAGGGAAAAGTGCAGTTAAAAATCAGGCTAAGTGAACCAAATTAAGGTGCAAACTCATATCGACTACTTCAGAAAAATGAAACACCTTAAAACTAATCAAATTACTAATTCTATGAAATGACATATACGAAAATTGTCAGCAACCATTATAACATGTGGCTTACATTATCTTGATTTTGACATTTGGAACTCCATCTTTTTGCTCAAAGCTGTCAATTGAATTAGTCTCCAAATCAACAAGTCGCAGCTGATTGCTGTAGGAGGAGCCAATATCCAAGGTTCCATTTATTTTGTTGTCTTTTAGAACCCTATGATCAGATGTTAGGATATAAATACTATATATTATGGTTTCAAGGACGATTATGTTTAACTACTTTTGAGCATGACTTTTCAGTTCTTGGTATCCATTATATTGAAAATTTCACTAGTCAAGACAGGTGTACTTACACAGTCTGTAAATTGACAAGTGTAAACAAAGAAGTGGGAACCTGTCCTTGAAGTTGTGTTCTCTCCATCTTTCTGCCATGAAAAGCAAGAGCTAACCGTGTAACTGAACTCAAGTCTTGAAAGCAGAAACAGAGAGAGAGAGAGAGAGACTAGAGAGGGTAGTGAAAGGTCAAAGAATTGCACAAGGAAAGACGTACAATGTTGTTAAGGACTTAAGAGTTGAAAACCATCCTGGAAAATCCAATGGTTTAAAACTATTGTTGCTCATGTCCCTTCAAAATAGATTAAAAAAAAAAGTGACTCATTATTAGAAGGTACAGTAACAACAAGTACAATATAAATATCATAGCTAAATGCTTTGCAAATTACAGGGAGCTGAGGGAATTCATTCCAGTAAGGTTTGGCAGGGAGCCTGAGAGTTTATTGTTGGACAAGTACCTGAAATGCATAAATTAAACCCAAAAAAGTTCATTATTAAAGTAAAATTATGCATACAAAGAAATGTTGTTCTTTATGTTTGCTTACAGATCTTGAACGTGAGTAAGATTGTTGATGTTTGTAGGCACAGGTCCATTTAATGAATTACCATCTAAGCGCCTACACACAATAGTATATTAATGCCAAGAGCAGCAAAAAATCATGAACTTGTTTGAGGATTAATATAGATACTTACACCACCTCCAGACTCTGAACTAGTCCAAGCGTAGGTGGGATTTTGCCAGTGAGTTGATTGCTTTCCAAAAGCCTGCCCAAGAAAATTTTCAGGTTGACAGGGAAGGTTGAAACATGGAAGATATTCTTGTATCCAATAAAAGCTATACACTTCAGTAATGCATACATGCATCAAAGGAAGAAGGAGTCTAATAGTATGAATACCCCGGCAGAAAAACAAACAAATGTGGTAAATCATGAGCTTGTGACAAGTGCACTTCTTTTTTAGAAGCTTTTACTCGTTTTCTATACTAATTCAATATATGCCACACATGTTCAATTATATTGAGAGAGTCTACATGAAAAATATTAGAACAGTTCTTACACATGAATCAGAGCCATTTCCGAGCTAAAAAGTTGAGGAGGAATACTGCCTGAGAGATTATTCTTCCCAAGATGACTGTATATAATGGAAATGTGTTGATGGATTTTGGTATGTACAAAGAAAATCATGTTTAGAAAAGAATTGGTAATCCGACTATTGCAAAAGGGAGGTGACATACAAATGCTTGGCATGGTGTAACTTATCAAGACCAGATAAGTCGCCACTAGATACCGGGATGTTCCCTTGAAGTTGATTCTCAGCTAAATCTAACCAATAAAGCTTTGATAGATTACCAATAGAATGAGGAATTGGTCCACTAAAGCTATTGGAATTTAAAGATCTGCAATTGAAAGTAAATGGTTTAGACTTGGATCCAAGATATACCATTGTATTACAAAACGAACACAAAACCATCATTCATGAATTTTCAGTTGGACCAACTAAACAATCTTTTCAAATTTTTTCCACTAGAATATTGTAGTTAAAAAATCGTTACAAGAAGAGGAGCTCCTGCAGATTTCCTATGCTGTCTGGAATAGGGCCATTGAAGTTACAACCAACAATAATTCTGTTGACAAACGAGAAAGCATATATTTCGTTAGAATTGTTTTTATCAAACTAATTCAGATTTGAGTTACTAGTTTAACAATCAATTATGCATTACAAGGTTGACAGCTTCTTCAACTCCCCAATGGATTCTGGAAGTGGTCCAGTCATGCCCTTGTTATAAGATAGATCCCTATTAGAGAAAAATCGGTAGTTACTTTACGCAGAAAAGGAAAAATCAAGAATTAAAAAAGAGATCAAATCATAAAAAATGCTTTATCTCTAAGCTTAGTATTTAGCTTGGACAGAGATAATTAATGGGATTAATATTATTGGTTCAAGTACATTGTCCACACGAAGTGTTTGTCATCAGATGTTTGTGCTATGTCACTGGGGTTTCTGCCAAACATCCCTTTCTGCATTGTCAGATTTCTAAGCAGTGGAGGGTGGGAGTAGGTTCTTTGGGTTCCTAGCAAGTAATAGACATTTTTCTGTGCATTATGTATGGGTTCTGGTAGAAAGGAAGTTAGATGTTATGGAATGCTCCTTTTGCATGCAAAAGATGCATTTGGATAGAATGAAATGCAACATTTGGTTTCCACAGTTGAGTCTTTTTTGGTTTGTATGTGGTCAGATATGCAGATTTTGTTACATGGATTCTGAGGATTCCTGATCCTTATTTTCTGTATCCCTATTTTTTTAAAAATAAATTCTTGATAAATAATAAATTACGTAAAAAAACATGGAAATTATGTTTGTTGGAAATAAAATACAAGTCGTAAGTCATTTCCTAAGTGTTAGCTTAACACGCTAATACTTTCTGGATGCATCATGCAAATCCCAGTGGCAAATTGTCCTCACTTGAGGTCATATGACACACACTCATGGATTGATCATTGCCTTCTGGTCACAGTTAATAGGGTGGAAACTGAGCAGTGTTTCACATCCTCCAGGTGTGACTTAAATTTGATATAGTACAAGCACATACTCAATAAAATACTTACAAAGTCTCTAATTCAGATAGTGAACCAATATCTCCAGAAAGCTGACCAGCCAAACCAGTGCTTGCTAATGTTCTGAAATACTAGCAATCAAGTTAATATCTCAAAAACAAATTCTGGAGAATTGAACAACAACCGAGCATATTGGTTAAGAGACACTACATTGATGTGATGCGTGAATTCTTGCACTTGATTCCTTCCCAATCATCACAGGGATCTGAACCCACCCAATTAGGAGGGGTGTTCTTCCAGGTATCCATAAGAGACAAAAGTTTGGTCCCTGCATTAGAAATTACAGCCAAAGAATACAATTCAATCATTGAGATCTTATACATAGAGTTGTCCAACTTTTGATTGCTCTGAAGATGAGCAGAAGAAATAAATAATACTGACAAACTTTTTCTAAAACCTGCAAGACACAAATTTGGTTTATCTTAACTTCTCCATTTTTTCTAGTTCTACCAACCAAAGCAGGTCCAGTGCTTCTGGTTTTGAACTTACTAAAGCTTAGTTCTATGAACTATAAACATTTAATAAATGAACATTATAACAAACATCACATTAAAAAGGATCAAACACATAAGGATAGCTAGAAAACAGAACTCACAATCTCCATCAGCTGTTTCTCCTTCAGCAACCAACAAATAATTCAAAACAAGCAGCAGGACAACTAATACTCTTTCGCTCATTATCAACTTCAAATGGATCTCAAAACCTCTCCACTCTGATAACTTCACTAAAATCCTTTCTTATCCACATTCCATTTACTATACATTGATTATACAGCAAAAGTCAACTCTAAACTAAAAGAGCAGAAGGAATAGTCAAGAACTGTTTTGTACTAGACATTAAAGTTTTTCCTCCCCAATATCTGTCACATTTAGTCTCAGATATGTATATTCCTTTTTAGGAACCTCTTGAAAAAATTATCTTGAAATATTTTTACATGATCTTTGACGAAAAAAGAAAATATGAAGTTGAGTATTAACAGCATGGTTGTAGTGTCAGTGTCAGCGTGGGGGAGAATGCATTGAATTAGTTAGCTAAGTAGATAGCAAGCTGGTGGTGACTGCCACTCACTGGAGTGTTTGTAGCGTTGACGTAGTCGTGCAATGCAACCATTCAATTACTTCATTTAGTTAGTTAGGGGATTTATTGGCCTCTCCTCAGGATTTTTTTTTTTTTTTTAAACACATCTTCAAATTGGTGATAGACCAAATTAAATATGACAGACTCCTAAAGCTGTCTTGGTGAGTTGTTGGTCATGGATTCAAATTCGTCTCTTTACATATACAAAAGTAAAATTATGTATAATATCTCTCCTCCTAAAAACTGATTTTGGATTTGAATTCATGACTAACAAGTTAACAAAAAAATTAATATAAACAATTGAATAAAATGAATCTCATATACCATTTTTTTAAAAATAAATACCTTCTCACTCCATTCTAACTCTTATTATCAATCCAAATCAAAACATAGCCTAAAGTATTGGAATACGTCAATCATACTGTATCCCCACTTGGCCACTTACGTATTAAACTAGATTTTCATAATCTATTTAGTTCATTTTACCAACCATTATATTATTTTTTAAAAGATATTTATATTAAAAATGTAATATTTAATGACATTAATATATTTTATCATAATTTATAAAAAGTTTTTATTAATTTGGTAATGATTAACAAAGCTGTTAATTAAAAAGTTAGATCTTTTTGTACATGAAAAAAAGTCAACTTTTAAAATTTTATTGTTTTTTAAACTTAATGGGTTAATTTATTTAAATAAATATTGTTTTATTATAAGATTTCAACACTTTAGTCTAGTTAAAATTTAAATTTCATTAACTTATTTATAGATTTAAGTTTATTAACTTATTTAGAAATATATTTATTGAATATTCTTTAATAGTCTTTAGGATACTTTTATATTAGCAAAATTTTCTTTCAGTGTGTAGTAGATATGCCAATGTTTATCCATGTGAAACAACTGTAAAAATGTGTAAGAAATAAAATAAAAAAGCTTTAAACTTAAGTAGGTGAGTAATACGTATATAAAAAGTTGTGATTCTTTAGAAAATTAAAGCCCTTTTTTTATAATGTTTGAAAGACTTTCAGTAATTGAAAGTTACTTTTTAAATACTCATAATCATGTAGATTGTAGAAAATTAACGCCCTTTGTTAATAATATGGATGGATAAAACAAAAAATGATTTAATATCTTAAAACAACATTTGGAGCCCTCAGGGTTAAGGTGGAGACGGTGCGGGAAGATGGCGCTTGCTTTGCTCTGGCAATTGAGAAAGGCATGGAGCTTTGTTCTGTTGAATTCAATGTGTGTGGAACTATACTAGATTACCAAATACCAATGCCTTTGAATGTTTCATTTTCAATTGGAGATCACACAAGTAAAAATAGAATTTAAATCTAAACTAAGTAGTTAAGAAACACAACTATGACTTAGGTCAACTATTTGACTCCGTTAGTTTTAGTCGTCGCATGCTCTCAAAGTTGAGTTGCCATTCTGGAAAGCATTACCGTCGATGGCGAAACGTGATAGTCACTTCATTTCTAATTTTCTTTATTGCGTTAAAGATATTTTTAATTCACATTCCATGATTAATTCCTTTAAAATGCATTTTTTTTCTAACGTGATCTCAAATTCATGCCATTACCTCATTCATATATATATGAAGAAATTATTTTAATTAAACTTCTTTAAAAACAAATTATATAATTAATCACACAATATAATAATTTTTCTATCATAACAACAACAAATTTTTGCTATGTACGTGGTCAATATACACTTATTTCTGGTGTGTATGTAACTAAAATAGATAACAAAAATTTGTTTTGGTTGTGTATTCTTTTCTTTTCTTTTTTGGTGAATTCATTGTGTATTCTTTTAAGTAGAACAAAGTAAACAAATTTTAAGAGTTATTATAAAATTGATTGAGTAGTAAAAGAAAAAAAGAGCAAGAGAAAAATTGCAGGTTTAATTTTCTTGCTAACAAAAAAATTAATAATTAATAATTAATAATTAATATTTATCAGATAAAAAAAAGTAAGCAAAATTTTTTGTTGTGTATCTTAACTGACCAAACCTATTTTCACTGTGTTGTGACAGTGTTAAATGTTGAGAATATTTTGTCAAAAAACACTTTTATAGCCAAATAAATGAGCAGCAAAACGTTGTGTATTTTGATGTGTGGACCTTAAATTTATAGTTTATTTGCCTGGAAGCAAGATTTGTTACTTGACTCATGACATGGATGGTGGAGCTGTAAGATAAAGACCTTCTGCAAAATTTCTCAAAGTGTACATGCTTGTCTATAACAAAGTTAGTTTATAGCTAATTTAAGTAATTTAATTGTTTAATATTTAATTTATGACTTGTTTTAATTTTAGTTGGCTGATTTAAGTCACCAAAAGATTCAAGACATTCTATTGAGTCCAATCACGTGCCTTAAGATCATGAAACACCTTCCCAAGACTCTATTAAATAGTTTTCTTTTTTCTTTTTACATTTTATGAACGCGAGAAGTTTTACTTATAATTCTTATATTAGTGAGCCAATTATGAATTGATTATTTGCAAGTTTGATAGTATAAATTAATGTAAGAATTGTGTAACTCTACATTGATGAAATAATTTGAGGATTTTTATTTGAGTATATTGAAAATTTCAGCTTGGAACCAATGTTATTTTTGGCAATGTCACTTTATTATAAAAAATAATTAACTAGTAACATTTACACGCATATATATTTTGTTCTACGTAATAAAAGTATTAATTTGTAGGTCATAAATATTAAGACTAAGCCTTCTTAAGGCTCTAATGTTCGGTTATAACTTATTACGCGCATCTATCCAAAATTTTCCATCCTTTTGGAGTTCAATCAAAAGAAGAGTCACATAACAATAACATAGGCTTGAACAAGAGATCCTCATTGCACACTTACCTCGTCAAGGCTAGATGAAGTTGATCCAGCTGAGCGGTTCAAACCAGATGCACCAACACGTTTTCAATTTCTTTCACCACATCATTCATCCAACACACTTCATTGCAAGATCCACAAACATCTCAAAACCCTTTAATGTTGACCCTAAACCAATGGTTGGCTCCAGAATTTTCTCAAGTCCATATAAATCTTTCGTTTTATCAATTTCTTTCCTAACCACCTATACTTCCCTCGTTCTATTGGTCTTTTTGCAGTTATCAACTCCATCATTAGCACTCCGTAGCTATAAACATCACTCTTCTCCGTCAATGGCTGGCTTGTATAATACTCTGGATCCAAGTATCCCTGCATATATATATATATATATATATATATATATATATATCACATGCATGGGTATAATGATTCAATCTAATCTTCATCACTTGTGAAGGAATTGTCACGTTTAATAGAGGAGATCAATAACCTATCCATACCCTCTTTATTTTATTCATCAAAACACATATCTCTATGACAAAGACAAACAGATATGAGATATCGTTTACTGCTTCGATTTTGGCCCACCTGGGAAAATTAATAGTTCCCCAAAGGTGGAAGGAGAATAAATGATCTAGTTGAGCTGTCCAAAGAAACTATAAGTATAAACACTGATCTATGCTATAATAAGGGGGTTAATTAACATATGTACCTAAGATAGCATCCTTTAAAGTTCCATTTGAAACATACTCATACACCAGAATTTGTTCTCTTCGCTCAAAACAGAAACCCAAAAGGCTAACGAGATTCTTATGGTGGACCCTTGACAGAAGCTCAACCTCAGCTTTAAACTGGAGCCCTCCATGCATAGATTCTTTTTGAGCTCGTTTTATGACAATGAGTTGCCCATTGGGTAGAATTCCTCGATAAACCTGTCAACATTAATTAAACAATGTTCGGGTTGAGTCTCCATGTTTTGCACATATCTTGATGTTAAAATTTAGGCACGAAATTTTACCAACATTACTTCATGAAGTATAATTAATTTGAGAAGCTTACCAAGTGCACTAAATAAAATGATAGTAGTAAAATATTATTGAAGGGAAAAGTTCCATATAAATTGGTGAAAATCAATAGTTGATATGGAAATTTGTTTGATACGTAGAGCACTTCGAAAATAACAAGAAACAGTAAAGACCTTTCATAGCCCCCGGATCCAATATGATCTTGCGAAAATTTGTTGGTGTATTTCTGAAGCTCTTCAAAAGAGAATCTCCTTGTCCCTTTTTAACTGAGGGATGCTATTATCGGTGTCACTTGGGTCCCCGCTTAATGCACCTGCAATGTGTGGAACTAGAAATTAATTAAACAAACTAGTAAAGCAGAAGCTAAGTACGTCTATAATTTATCATACCAAACGGATAATTTTGTTGCTTGCTTTTTCTGCCTTTTTCTTTAGCCATAGAGCATAACCCCCTGCGAGGAGTAGTAACACAAGCAAGGCAGAACCACCGCCAATTGCTGCTCTAATTATGAAGCCAGCATTTGATGATTTACTTGACTCGGTAGGTTCTTCTAAATGACAAGAGAAAAAAACTATGAGCTAATAATGGAGCATTGAAATAACCAACAACATTAATATATATACTATACCAGGTGGAAAATAATACTACCATAGTGTTCATATTCGTCAGGGTAAAAATAAAAGGCATTCATAGTGAGGTTGCTTAGTGCAGAACATATTCTCAGAATCTATTGTTGGTTGAAATAATCATGGCTTGAAGGGAATATTTGTAAGGTGAATTCAAGAGATGGGTAGTTATCATCACGAATGCTCAAGGAAACTGAATCCACAGGTAGATTACAAAACTGAAAGGTATGCAGAAGACGTTCCTGGAGGGAGGTATCATTTCCCCAGTCGAAGAAAGAGGGTGTTATGAACCTTAAAGTTCCTGTGTATGGATATGAGCATTTGCAGTGGGCGCCGAAAACCTGACCGGAAATGCAGGTAGCAGGTTCACAATTCTCTCTTGTTGCCAATGATGGTACACTCGGCTCTGGGATGGAGCTTTCTCACTCCTGATGATTCCTCGCAAACTGGATTCTGAACAAGTATGAAGATAAAAAAATATGTAATATAACAAGCATAAAAGAAAGGGATAATAAAGTTTGATTTCCTTTTCACTTTTTTGTTTTAAAAAATATTAATTTTCATGCATACTACTTACTAATTAGAAATCAATTTATAGAGGCTTACATTATCTTGAGACTGGAGGGTACCATGTCTTTTTGCTCGAAGTCGTCAATTTTATTGTTCTGCAAATCAATGAATTGCAGTTGCTTGCTGTATGTGACGCCAATGTCCAGGCTTCCGTTCATTTTATTGTCTTTTAGTATCCTATATTCACACTCACACGTTAAATTAAATTAAACAACGAGTTCATATATATATATTTTGGTTACTAAGAAAAATCAAAACAGGCGTAGGTAACACACACGTTCTTTAACTTGGAAAGGCTAAACAAAGAATCAGAAATCTGGCCTTGAAGTCCTGTGTTTACCATCTTTCTGCCATGAAAAAAAAACAAGAGCTAGCTATAAACTTGACACAAGGCATAGAGAATTTGGTGGGATAAATGCAGAGATGCTATAAATTAGTTAAGTTGCCTCTATAGCTTTCTCTCAGTATATTTTAGCCAGAGAAACAAAGTTCTGTATGAATGATAACATAACTGAATAATGAGTAGCTTCTGATTTAGAAAAAGCTAGAGACAGAGATATGCAAATTATGTAAGGCATATATAGGGACATAACGCAACCAAGAAATAATTGAAAACAAGCACCAGAGGTAGCATTGCAGCTTTTTCACCCATTATCATCTGAAATACGTACGTAGTATAGTAAATATATTATCACTCTCATAACTTAATTTCCCGTATATATATCCACCTTCCTTCCGAGTTCACTCATCACCGCATTCGCTATTGTCCGAAAAAGTCAATAAGACACAGTTTGCATTTATGGTTTGTGTCATGTTTAAACCAACCGTATGTGATCTAACAGCTCCAATATTAACTGCGTGTGGCTAGAAGGAAAAGGACTTCTCGCTTTGAATTTTAACATGCTCAAGTTAATTTGTATTTTTTTTCTGCTGATAGATATCAAATAAGTAAAGTTAATTCAAATATTTTATAGATGAACACACAATTTCAGCATATATACCTATGGTGCATCCTTTCCCGTAAGACAATCAACGCGTTAGCCAATTTTAAATAATTTCCTCAATATTTTTTACATCAGTTAAACCTATATATATATATATATATATATATATATATATATATATATATATATATATATATATACCAACAAGGTCAGGTGTTAAATGGTTAGGTTCGTTAATCATAATGAGATTCAATTTTTTAGTTGTATACATGATAAACAAAGTCTTTGTTAGAAGAAACAAAACTTACTTTAATTTCTATGTTTCAAGGATTGATTTTATAACTTATGGAGATATATTACTTTCAACAAAAAAACTCTCTCTTTATATATATATATATATATATATATATATATATATGGAGAGGAGAAAGAGAGAGAGAAAATATGAGAATAACTCATTTAATCTTTTAGATTTAAACATTTTAAATTTAATTTAAAATCTAATCTAACCAAAAAATATTTATAACATTTAACAAACAGAAGATAAAAAATGTTAAATATTTAATTTATATCAAAATTATCACCACAACAACAATAATAATCTAAGTGATTATAATGGTGATGGTGATAGTAGCTATAATCATAAAAAAATTTATAATATATATATATATATACATACTAAAAATATTACTATTTTATTGAAAATTGATAATTTTAATTTTAAGTTTTATACATTTTTAGTGCGCAATGGCACAATAATGTTTTGATTTATTTTTCGTCAACGGTGGGCTGAAGGCCAATACATACGAACAGAACGGGGGAATGAAACCCCTAAAAAAAGTTTGAATCTCAAGCTTTTACAACTAGAGCCACCCTAATAGGTTGTTTAAATTAATAAAATATAATAAAGTTAGTATCAATTGGTAAACACTAATTAATGAATTGAGCATATAATTGATCAACGAGTCTCATTCAAATTTTACGCCTTATCATCAGCCAAAAATAAAAACCTTATCTAGACTTTTCAACTCATTAACCTTCACCAAGATTTATGTTTGACATATCCGCTGCATTCAGTCAAGTGATGTACACATATACACAAAAAATAAATAAAAATAAAAAAATGAAAGCTATCATTTCTTATTGTGGCTCTCTGTGTGGTCTCCTCTGTGTCAAAATGTTATAGTATGTCAGAACATGAAATAATAGAGGGAGGAAGACTCCTATGGTTACAATGAGATAAGAGAAATATAAATTTAAATCATAAATTTATTCATTTTTGTAATTAAATAAATAGATTTAAATTATACATGAATGAATGATTAAGATTATGAGTTAATAACTTAATAAAATCACGTATTTTTTTAGTCTTAACTATATATGTTGATTGTATATAATTTAGATATTTATAGTTGGATATTATTTCTCATAATTAGTAATCATGTGTTTTCATAAAAAAATAACCTCTACGTATTAGTTAGTGGTAACAATAAACATGACCACTTAAAAAATCACATACATTTATTTTTTTATCATAATCATTTAAATATAATCTAGTAAGGCTATCAAAAAAATATGATCTAGTAAGATTATTATTTTCATTTCTCATTATAATCAAGAGATACTATCTTACTTAAAGTAATTTTTTTGGGGCTATTTAAGTAATTTAATTTTACCAGAGGTTTGAACTACATTATACAATTTGAGGCAATTTGTCTATAATTTGTGCGGTTGAATTTTTTGGAACTAAAAATTACCACAAATTGCATTATTACTACAAATTATGACTTCTTTTGTGCAACTATTGACAATTTTTAACCCCAAAAATTCTTGTATAGATTCAGTTGTATACAACCCTAAATTCGGATCAAAATTTGACACATTTCAATTATAAAAAAAAGTACTAAAAATTCTATATACACAATCCAAAATTTTCATATTTATGAGGATGACGATGAATTAGAGTCGATACGATATAACTATAGCAAGGATGAGAGAAATGGTGAGGTTAGTGGTTGGTGTGCTGCCATATGTCACGTGGTTGTGTTCCTCGTCCTCGAAACATAAGGATGATCTCTCAATCTAATGCATGGTAAAGGACTTCACCCTAGGAATTCACTTTTTACTATTTGTGTAGGGTTTGAGGTTGGAGAAAATGGTGAACATGATCTCAAGACTCAAGAGCTCGCAAGGTGAGTTTTAAAATTAGTTCAAAAATCATCATCATAAACTCAAATAAACTTTTTGAAACACCAACTCAAGCTAAAACATGACCATTAAGAACCATCCATCAAGCTACATTGACTGGGATTCTGGGAAGAATATGAAATGGAAAATAAACATAAGGCTTTATAGACATACACCCGAAACCATTTTTTTTTCAATTGTACATGATGTCTGCAATAAACATTGCATGTGGCAACCTTATTGCTATATTGAGTATCATCTTTTTATACTTTAACAACGAATTCATCGGGATGCTGAATAAGTAGCTCCTGCTGCAATTTCTCCAACTTAATATCAACTCACATTTCTGGGGTGGGATCAATAACAGAGTTGAAAATTAAAAACTGTACCCCAATTTTTTTTTAAAAAAAAAACTTAAAAATGGTATATTATAAAATAGACACATTTGAAAAGTTTTTTTTTTTTTTTTAAAAAAAGAGGCAAATAATAAATGGGGCTTATATTCCAAAGTGCTTTAGAGATAGCTTTACCTGTCCCAAATTATTGGTTCAACTAGTGTACTGCATCAGGCTGCTTCTCCGGCAGAGCCTCCTGGAATGCAGGGATCTCATTATATGTCTCATGCAATCTTGCCAGAATAGGGAACTCGTTCTGCTTGGACAACAATGAGGAAAGAAAGTTGTCATACGATGAATTTGGGCAATGCAATTTAACATACGATCAAAGATTTTGCAAACTACAAAAAACAAAAGTTCTAATTTTAAAATTTATAAAAGATATCATGTCAAGAGATACTTGACCTCCTATTTCATATATTTAAAACGGAAAGAGAGAGAGAAACAGACATTTCTATATTAACTGGTTCTATCCTAAAATTGAACTCCCTACAATTAACACATCTGATTATGATTCAAGGTCCAGTTTTATTTTTGAAATCTATTGCAAGTATTTTACTAACTTATGAGTTATAAATGATCTAAGCAGAGTAAAAGTGAGAAATTCAAGTATTTCTGAGAAATCCTACTATCAAACAGATCTGAACTACAACTAAGATCCCACACATTCATATTATTAACTTGATTTGAGGAACATAAAATAAATGGCTGACAGCCTGACATTTGATCGTTAATATATATATATATATATATATATATAGAGAGAGAGAGAGAGAGAGAGAGTTTTGAGTAACTTGAAAGGGTAACAATGTAAAAGGATAATTTACCCAAGTTAAAATTACAAAAGGGAGAAAATGGTGATCACATCCTTGATCAAAGGGGCTATACTGATGCCACCGAAACAATACAACATGGTGATAAAACATGACATTTTCAACAAGGCTTCTGAAATTTTATAGAGGTATTTTCACACTAAAAGAACAATTGTGAATATTTACTCTTTTATACATTTTAATTATATCATAATTATCCTTTTATTGTATAGTTGCCCGTATGTAACCTAAGTGTTACAGTCTTATAGATGGTACCATAGCAATACAAGTCACGCATTTTATCACCATCCTTTTATACCCCACACAAAAGATACACGAGACCAAGGACAGAAAACTACCATGTGAATGTTGAATCTCTTAAATGCTGCATATAACTGAGGTGCTAAAAATATATCTGCCTGCAAATAATAATCATCGTGTTAAATTATAAATAACTATGCTGTGCAAATGCAACATACAAACTTGGTGTTTGTTTCAACAGCTAATCCTACTAATTTTCAAAATCTTGTTATCATTGACTTTGGAGTTGAATGACATTCTAATTGTAATACAAAATATCAGAGCATAAAAACATTTATTATGGTGTCCCATCCCATGGTCAGACTCAGACATAGGAATGTTTGATAATGCCAGTCAAGATATTAAGGCTATTGTACCCTTGAAAAGGAGTTATCTATTCCATTTATTAATTTTCAAATGACTGAACTCCAATAACTAGCAACATACCAGGAAAACTTCATCTCCAGTTGCATATCTTCCTGTGTGGTCTTTCAATAGCTTTTCCAGTGCTGAAACATGTAATTATCAATAGCATTTGATTAAGTTAAAAACAAACCAAAATTTGTATTTCATAAACAGGGTATATCTTATCAGTAAAGTGGGGGAGGAGAGAGGACGAAATACCATAGTGAATATTTTCTTCAACCATTAACATGGCATACTAGTCTATTAAAAGATAGTCAAGACCTGAATGCTTATGTTCTTTCCACCAGGACCATTAACTTTGCCATTTGATCAATTGAAAGATCAACTTTGTTTTGTTCAAGTTAGATTTGTACCTTTTACATACACGGTATTTTTATGAGCAATTGGTTTTCAAAGCTTAAGGAAACTCTTACAAAAACATTGTTGAGGTTCGATGGTAATAAACAGGTATTAACTATAAGCAATACAGCTGGTTAATAGTCCCAACTCTCATGAAATAGCAACTTGATGGTAACTTGGAACATTGGATAGAATATGCTATCATACATTTCTCTCTCTCTCTCTCTTTTGCCCAATTCATAAGGTCCACTTTAATTACAATGTTTTTCAATTTCGTACTGCCAATATGATAGTCAAATTCTGTATGTGTTGCATATAGAATAAAAAACTTACAATATTTCAGAAAACAAGGATACACAATATAGGAAGAGAATTTTATAAGCAACATAACATCGGGCTTCTATGAATGTGAATTTGGGACTAACTCAATCCCAAAAGCTAATTCATAGGGTGAGGGTTGTCCACCACATCTTTAGTGGTAGATCCTAAATTGGGATCTTAGACCACTTTTTGGTAGACCCCATAGTGTCACATAAGATTGAATATCTCTCAAGATCTTTCTCATTTTTTTATTTAGTGGTAGATCTCATTTTGAGATCTTAGGGGGAGAGAGAGAAGAATAAAAAATTTATTCTTTTTTGAACATTATACAGATTTTAAGGATTCTTCTACAAGAACTCATTCTCTATGTTGAAGATTTGTACACCTCCTTTATTGAGAGCTCTAGTGAAGACCAGATCTTAAGCTCAAGATCCTTGCTCAAATCTTGCACTAAAGATGCTCTTATATACTCTATTTTGGTACTATCTCTAGCTGATGTAGGACTTGAGTTTTTTCCAATACACCCCCTCAAGCCCAACAGTTTTGGACTTGGTACGTGGATAATATGGTGGGTAGCAATTTTGATTTTATTTTATTTTTTATGAATCTAGGATAGACTCTGATACCATCTTATGTAGTGCTCTTAACATAGGGCTCTAAACATTTGGACATGTGGGATCTATAGAACTAATATTGATAAAATAAACCTTGTTTCATGGATGATCTGTCTATTATAGTGGGAAACAAAGTAGTATATTACTATATCACAGTAAATTGTTTAACTTTGAACAAATGCAAGACCCTTAACTTCAGAACTTTCTATTTTGCTTCTGGTTTTTTTTTTTTTTTTTAAACTCTATAGTGCAGTGCGAGCAAATTAGCCAAACTTCACCTTTAAAGCCTCTTCTAATTGCACTTTGGGCCCAAGGAAGTTTTTCATCAGGGCCAACTTTCTCCCCAATGTAGTTCTGCAAAGTGAAAAGCAAAATAACAATATTATTATATGCACTCCAGCATCCAGCAATGTTTGCTTCGTAAAAAATAAATAAATGAATACAGCAACAATATTGTTAAAAAAAATTCAGAGAATGAAAAAACGGCACACATAACATACCAGTAAACTCAAGTTCTGAAGAGGTTGTATTGTTGAGGTAACAATACTAGCAGCCTGCAGATCAAAACATCAGAAGAGAATCCATTTATTTGGTTATGAAACTCCCGAGTTTTATAAAACAGCTTAATATGAGGAAAAGAGAGTCTGATTGAATACAAATATGATCTGATTGACACCCCTTTCCTTGAATATTGGACAAGCAAGAAAAATAACATTATGGTTAGTTTCATTTTTGGAGAAATGGGATGTAATTGTACCTGGAAATTGATTGCTCTCTTATAAATATCATGAGGGAGCAAAGGATTGTGAGGATACTTATCTTCCAAATACTGCATGCATGTGAAGAGAAAACAATGTGATACGTATTTGAAGAGAAACTAAGTAACAGGGAAGGCATGATTCGGAAAAGTAAAAGAGAGGAGTGACCATAATAATGGCGAAAGAGTCAGAGAGAACAACGTGGGCATCCACTAGAACGGGGACATAACCAACAGGATTGAGCTGGAGAAACTCTGAAAAAGAGCAAAAACCATTTGTTATTTGTTAATGTTAATGAAAGAATAATTTGCAAATTGGGAAAGTTAGGGTTAGAAAAGAAACCAGGGCGAGATTGTTCTCCCTTCAGCAGATTGACGGGCTTGTATTCGTATTTAAGCCCTGTATGTGTATGCAAAGGTGAGTGAAAGAAAAAAAAAAAAGAAAGGAAGCGTAATGAAAGGAAAGTACCTTTGAGGTTGAGAGCGATTCGGACACGGTGGGAACAAGAGCTCCTCCAATACGAATACAGTGTCAGTTCTTTACCAACACTTGCGCTTGCCTATTCCAATTCAAAACAAACAACAAGAATCATAAATTAATCAGTTTCAGAGTGATGATGAACAAAGCAAGCAAACCAAGGCGTCGAGTTGCATTGCATACCATTGCTGATGCTCAATGTCGTGCTGATCCTTCCAACTTCAAACCCCACGCACACGATCACTCTGGACTCTGGAGATAGGATTTTAAAACAATTATTTTATTATAAAAATTTTGTGAATTTTCAAAACACTTTAATGACTTTTGAAAAAATAAAAAAACTTTGTCGATCAAGATATTGTAATTTGAATTTTAATTAATTTATAAAATATGAATTTATAAGATATTAAGAGATATTATGAATTTTGAAAATATTTAAAAATTAAAATTATTAATAAAAATTTATGAATTTCTCTTACCTAATACTTTAAATAAAATTCATCATATACAAAAAAAAATTCTAAATTTATTATATAATAAATCAATTTTTCCCTTATATTTCCAAATACAATAGATTTTTTCAATCATGTTAATTATATATAAAAATTATATACGACAATATTTATGATTAACATGAATAGTGGTAATTATTCTCACTTGAACAAAATATATATTTAATAATTTATTTTAAATTTCATTTATAAAAATTCATTAAATATTTTTTATAAACCTCTAATTTAACGAATTAGAAAGATGTCTAATATCATTCAAGGAGTATTTTTTATAACATAACTGAGAGTATTTTCTTTTTCTTCTGAAGGTACGATAGTGAGAGTATAATAATATTTCGTAGTGTCTTTTTTAAAGGAAAATAACAAACTTTTTAGAAGACGAAAACAACATTTGATAGTCGCTAATTGGAAATTTGGAATATATGCTTCCGGCGAGCGAGTGGGCGTACTAGTAATTATTGTAAAATGAAGGGGTCTGGTCTACTCTACTGTAGACTATCCAGTACATGAATCCGATGAGTGCATCACGTTGCTATATTAGTGTTTTTGTCAAATATTACAGATTACAAATTTTGTCCCGTTTAAATAATTGGAGTTGATTTTTTATTTCTTGTATGATAGTAAGGGGAAAAAAAGTGAAAGAGACGATGTATAAGTGGTGGCCACTGGGTACTAGTAGTAATATTTGAGTCTAGCATAGGGGATCCAAAATGAGTATGTACGGTAGGGATCCGTGGGGAGGCCCGCTGGAGATCAACGCCACAGACTCCGCCACCGACGACGACCGGAGCCGGAATTTCCAGGAGCTGGACCGAGGCGCTTTAGACGAGACCCAACAGAGCTGGCTCTTGGGCGCCGGAGAACAGAATAAGAAGAAGAAAAGGTACGTAGATCTCGGCTGCATCATCATCAGCCGCAAGCTCTTCATCTGGACACTCGCCACTCTCGCCGTCTGCGCCTTCCTCGCCGGCTTCATCACCCTCATCGTCAAAACCGTCCCCCGCCACCACCACAAGCCACCCCCTCCCGACAACTACACCGTCGCCCTCCACAAGGCCCTCCTCTTCTTCAACGCCCAGAAATCCGGAAAGCTCCCTCGCCACAACAATGTTTCCTGGAGAGGTAACTCCGGTTTGCAGGACGGCAAGGGTGACGGCGTGCCGCCCGTCATTAAGGATCTGGTGGGCGGTTACTACGACGCCGGCGACGCCATCAAATTCAACTTCCCCATGTCCTTCTCCATGACCATGCTGAGCTGGAGCGTGATCGAGTACAGCGGCAAGTACCAGGCTGCGGGTGAATTGGCGCACGTGAAGGACATCATAAAGTGGGGCACCGATTACCTTCTCAAGAACTTCAACAGCACCGCCGACACCATCACCCAGCTGGGCATGCAGGTTGGATCAGGGGACACCTCCCAAGGGACCACCACTCCCAACGACCACTACTGCTGGATGCGTCCCGAGGACATCGACTACGACCGCCCCACCCAGACCTGCACCACATGCTCCGATCTGGCGGCCGAGATGGCGGCGGCGTTGGCGGCGGCATCGATTGTGTTTAAGGACAACAGGGCGTATTCGCAGAAGCTGGTTCACGGGGCGACCACTCTCTTTAAGTTTTCTAGGGATCAGAGAGGGAGGTACAGTCCAAATGGGAAGGAGGCTTCGGTATTCTACAATTCCAGCAGCTACTGGGATGAGTTCGTTTGGGGAGGGGCATGGATGTACTTTGCCACTGGGAATTCCTCTTACCTGAAGCTCTCTACCACTCCTCGCCTCGCCAAACACGCTGGCGCCTTCTGGGGAGGCCCTGACTATGGCGTCCTCAGCTGGGATAACAAGCTTACTGGTGCTCAGGTACGCTTGCACCCGCACTCTCTATTTCTTTACTATACCTTCCAACATTAAACAAACAAACAATTCAACTTACTCCATTTCATTTATTTAGGTTCTTCTCAGTCGTTTGAGGTTGTTCCTCAGTCCTGGTTATCCCTATGAAGAAATTTTAAGCACATTTCACAATCAGACTGGCATAGTCATGTGCTCCTACCTCCCAATGTTCACCAGCTTTAATAGAACAAGGGGTAAACAAAAATTAAAACTAACAAATTCCGATTTCCGATTCTTCTTGTTTAGTTCTAATAGGAATAGGTGAATAACGATTGACGAACGTTGTATTCTGCACCAGGTGGCTTGATTCAATTAAACCATGGTAGGCCTCAGCCTCTCCAATATGTTGTCAATGCAGCCTTTTTGGCTGCCCTTTACAGTGATTATCTCGATGCTGCTGATACACCTGGATGGTATTGTGGACCCAATTTCTTCTCAACAGACGTCCTTCGAGACTTTGCAAAGACCCAGGTGGGTGCTACGGTGCTAGTATTCTGCTCCTCAATAATAATAATAATAATAATAATAATAATTATTATTATTATTATTATTATTATGAAAAGAAATTCTTACAAGCCGAGCGTCTTGTCTGGGCTAAATATCTTTTTCTTTTCCCTTTTCTGTGTAGATTGATTACATCCTTGGGAAGAACCCTCGGAAAATGAGCTATGTTGTAGGTTTTGGTAATCATTATCCAAAACACGTTCACCATAGAGGTGCGTCTATACCGAAGAACAAGGTTAAGTACAACTGTAAAGGAGGATGGAAATGGAGGGACTCATCCAAGCCAAACCCACATACAATTGTTGGTGCTATGGTTGCTGGTCCTGACAAGCACGATCATTTCCATGATGTCCGAACCAACTACAACTACACTGAGCCAACTCTAGCAGGAAATGCAGGTTTAGTAGCTGCACTTGTGGCATTGTCCGGTGATAAAACCACTGGTATAGACAAAAACACCCTTTTCTCTGCTGTTCCCCCAATGTTTCCCACACCACCACCACCTCCAGCGCCATGGAAACCATGAGGTGTTGTTGTGTTGTGTCATTCATTGTCCTCCTTTCCATCAAGTACCAAAAGTGACTTCATGATTTTGAAGATGGAGGTAGTAGATCGAAGAAGTCAAGGGCGGCCACACATGAAAAAATGGAAGTAGTGGAACTAGGCCTAGTGAATCTAATTTGTCTAGGAACATTCGTTGGTTTAAGATTAGCATTAAAATTTCATAATGGTACTTGACACTGTCTTTTTGTTGTTGTGATATACATAGTATGTATGTATCAAATCTTGAATTCTTTAAACGTGCAAAACGAACAGCATGTAATGTAGGTGACACGTTTTGATCTATAATGTCTTATAGTTACCTTGCTCAACTTTCTTTTTGCCTTGCAAGTTTGGGGAGTTCTTCTTTTTTTTTTTTGTTTTTTTTTTTTTAATTTGCAAAATGGTCATCAAGTTGTTCTAAATGTTGTGCTTTCTTAAAATGGTCATCTAGTTAGTCATGGGTTTTATGCAGAAGTAGGTATGAACATTTGTTTCTTTTTTCCAACGAAATAAGTGAGTGTGTATGAGAGATTGCTTTTGAGTTGAGAGCAACTCTTCTTGACATGCTCCATACACTTGCCTATTCAAATCAAACAACCACAATCAGTTACCACTGATCCATCATATCCAAATACCATTGCTGAATGCTGTGCTGATTTTAGAGTTTGAACTTCAACAGCCGCTATAGTTCCTTCCTGCATTCAGTCACCAGAAAGAATCAATAAAATGTTTTTTAATTTAATATTTCTTTTTGAAATAATGTACTTGTGAAGTATTTTTCTTGATAATTTTTGCCATGACGGACCATGGAGAGTTGGAGTATCATTGAATCTAGAGCCAAGTACGAAGTTGCTAGGGAGTGACCCATGTCTAGGACACCATTAAATGGGGGAACACCTTTCCTTTTCATGCGGAAGTTGTGGAAGGAAACCATTATCTGAAACATGTTCACCAATATCATGTCTAACGAGAGAGCTGAACGATGCTTTTATTGATAAATTAAGTGACACACCAGGACTGTATATATACAGCTCTGGGGATAACAGAATCAAATAACCAGTACCTACAAAATAGGATCTGAACTACATAAAGATAAAGTTGTCATAACAAGAGAATGAGAGATGACAACAATAAAAAACAGTTGTAACAATAGCTAATAGATATAGCTATAATCATACTGCTGATTGCTGAACTGATCATTTACTATTGATTACTTATTATTTATTATATATATAATTGCACTTTATCTTCTAAATGCACTCTACTCATTTTGCAAGAGTTAAATCCAATTATCAAAGTTGAACTAGGATTTTTACTTTAGTAATTTTTTTAATTCATTATTTTATCCTTTAACCTCCCAAAATATTATTATATATTACAATCTAAATGACTGCAATGATTTATGGGCGAGCATAATGGAAAAGTCTGATGGAGAAAAAAGTGGAACTGTTATTGGCCTTTGGTTTTTCTATCCCACTCCGACATCCTAGTTACAGGGATCGTCCTATGAAAACGAAAGGAGGGGGGGTTATATTATTACTGTAATCCTAAAGCAAATTGTAAATACATGAGTATACACTCACGAAAATTTTGACAAACTAAGCTGTTTAGGTCTTTCAAGGGGAAGCTTCTCCATCTCTACAGAAACAAAGGTAACTTCATCATTCAACTCTGCCATTTTGAGTTGATTTAGAGTCCTTTTGGCAGAGACAGTGAAGGCAATAGTGGTAACTATTGCAATAATGAAAGAAATAATGTTGTATACGATTTCCACAGTAGTCAAGTGGTGCTTCCCATACTGTGCGTCTGCCAATGTCTTTATTAACCGACCACTGAGAGAAGGAAAAAAAAAAGAAAAAGAAAAGAAAAGATGTTAGTTTATTTAAAAGAATTAAAAAGAAAACAAGTTCCAAGCTGAGTCACATCTATATGACTATATCCATCAAAAGTCATATTTGGTTCTCAACTTCTCAATTCTCATTTTCATACATGTGGTGCTATAAAAAACTCGGGTAGGGTAGGGAACTCATTAAGCCATGAAGGACCATAAATAGAAAGACAAATTAACCTGTAGATATAGATGAAAGCTTCTGGTACCATTCCAGCTACTGATCCACATAAGTAGGGCCAAAACCTCATATTTGTGACTACCACGGCATAATTGAATATAGTATAGGGAAAAGGAGAAACCCTGAACAGTGCAACCACTTGAAATTGACGAGACCAGTTCCCCTCCCCAGCAAGCCTAATCATTGCAGCATTTTGGGGCCATCTCTTTAACCATTGCTGCAGAATATAGAAACAAAAATCACAAACAAAAGTCAAAACCTACTCAGAACAAATACAGCACAAAATTTGAGAAGAGTGTTGATCATATAAGAAATAAAATGAATTACATGAATGCGGTCACGGAACAGTAGCCCAATTAAGTAAGGCAGGACCATCCCAATGGTTGTTCCAACCATTATTATAACGAAGCCAAGGCCATAACCAAAAATCATCCCAGCCAGCCACATGGATGGGCCAGAAGGGATTAAGAACACCGGGAATAAAGCCAGAGAGGCAACAAGTACTAAAGCAAGAACTGGACGGCCAAAGGCAGTAGCTTCCCATTCCATGATTGGGTAAAGAACCTGCAATACCAAAATTACAAAGATAAAAGTTTCAAAATATGAATTTGATCAAATGTTCCAAGCATCATATGGAATGCATGTCATTCCACAAGATCTAGAATATAGACTCTAAGCTTGTTTATAGAAGTAGCAAAAATATCTTTATTTATGGAATTCCACTAGCCCTTCAAGTTTATTACTATAAAGCATGTTTGAAATTCAATGCAGAAATATAGCGTGGATGATATTTTGCTAAATGGTGTATATAATTTTAAAACCCCGGTATTTTTCATTGTCTAAATGAAGTCACAGCAAAGTGGATAATATCGTATGGATCACACATGAAGTCAATTCAACTAAATGGTTTTTTTATCACATTTGAACTAGCCATGGTGCAGACTAATTTACATAAAGAGGGGGGAGAGCATGGAACCAGCAGCAATAACTGAGGACTTAATATTCGATGCCAAGTGAAATACCAAATTTCATATATCATTTTAAAAATATTAGAAAACTGAAGGTGGCACAGGATTGCCACAATATCGACAAATGCAGGTCCACCAAATAACTACAATACCAGTTCATTACTGAATAGAAAATGCAACAGTAGTACCAGAATAGTTGTAAAGTAAGAGGAAATACCTTTACAAAAAAAAGTGGCACTCCCCATTTGACAAGAATAAAAACAAGTATCACAAAGACAACACACCATAAAAAGGATTTCATCCACCACCAGAAAGACTTGAATCTTGATTCTGCTCGAGGCAGCAAGGTTTCAGCTTCAACCGCCCTTGGTTCATCGGATATGACAAGTCTAATATATTCACTACTACCCCTCACATGAGAGCCTGAGCTTGCATGTTTTTCCAACACCTCTGATGATTCTTGTGTCATCATTGAGATGCCAGAAGGCTATAATAGCAGCAGAACAAAAACAGAACATAAGCATCAAGCTGAGACTGTATGATTAAAAATTCAAAGTGCATATCTTAATTTACATTACATAATTAAATTCTGCAAAAACAGTCAGCAAATAATAACTTATCAAAAAGAGTGACACCAGGAATTCTACAGTCTCTCATTGCAGGCAAGTGACATTCCCATTATATGACAATAGAGCCGACATAATAAACTAACCCAAAAAGAAATACAAGGACACCAAAGAAGATGTCGAACATGTCTTCTAATTATATGCATGTGCAGAATTAAGGATAACTGTTACTAACAAATATTGAAAGATTTCAGAAATTCAGTAGTGTGTTCTCTGTTTGAAGATAATGCGAGCAAAACAGAAAGAAAATGTAGTAATTAGGCTACATACAGGAGTTATTATATGTGCAAAATAACATTAATCTTATGGGTGGAATAAATTTTCTTCGACCATAATATAAGTTTATGGTTGATGAGCAAAAAGTAAATGCAGAAAGCAATGTTGCTAGGTTTATGTTGTATTTCAATCTAAAGATATCAGGCACCAACATGTCTACGATGAAACACCCTCAATATTTGATGCTATGAGAAATTAAACTTCCTTGCTAAGTGATTCCAAAACACGATGTTTGAAACTTTTCAAAATTCCAAATCTACATAATTTCCTAAGCAAAATTATAAAAAAAAAAAAAAATGTATTTCTGTTGTGGAAGTATCTCACGTGAAGACCGTGACGACAAAATATAAACACAACCTAAAAATAATCTCAAATTTGCAGCACCTAGATGGAACCTAGCTTTTATTGAGTAGGCTTGAATTGTAAAGAAAAAAGGGGAAATAAGTAGGGGAAGGATATATAGAAGAGCTCAAATTGGTGAATTGATGAAATAAACATAAGTATTTTGGAGGAATATGAAATTGAAAACAAACAAAAGATATAAGACAAAGAAAGGAACCTTGGGGGAAGGAGTTGAGCTCTGGTAATTAACGAATGCAACACAACACAAGTGAGTGAAGAGAAAAAACGGAGTTGGGTTGGGTGCGATTTTGAAAAAGACGGAAACGTCCCATTCACGCCACCACACTTATTATTAACCAACTAACTTCAACTAAGAAAGTCCCTCCCCTCCTTACCTTTGCTTTTACGAATGTTTCCTTTTCATACTTCACGAACCAAACAAACGCAGGAGCAGGACAAATCTTGTCTCCTTACTTCCCATTTCTTTTTCTCTTTTTGGTTTTATTCTTTATAATATAATAATTTAATTTTAATCTTTTCATATTTTTTTCACTTTTAAAAATAATTTCTATTACTACCAAGTAACAATAATATGTATTTAGATATTTTATCTTATATAATATATTAAAATTTACAATTCACACTAAATTTGTAAAAGAGAAATTAAGTTTAATTTTTATATAATACACTCTTAGAAAAGAAAAGAAAATTTAATCCTTATACTAAGGTTTAGATCTATAACCCATCTAAAAAGACCAAACTTTATGATGATACCTTGGGGTCTTCTATAAAAGAACCAAAAAGTGTGTTTAGGGAAAATAAAATCTTATAACATGTGATTACAACTTCAACCTTCAGAGAACAACCTCAGTTTCGTTCCTTTAATTTCCTGGAAATCCTAGGTTAGAATCTTAGTTTTCCACAATTGATATTCATTTTTTAAAAATTACTATTTTATGGAAAAAATATCTTTTTAGAAGATTTTTTTATCAGTTGGTCACATAAATTTCTCATAAAAAGATGAAAATCTTATTTTTCTGAGTTTTTAAATTTTCTTTTATTACAGTACAAATATTATGTTATTTTTATTAAATTATTAAATTGATAAATAATTAAAATAATTGATAAAAATATGTTTAATTCTTTGATTCTTAAAAAATTTATTTAAAGATTCTAATAGGCAATTAAACAAATTTTTATTATTTTTTTTAAATATGATTTCTGAGTATAAAAACTTTTTCCCTACCAAACTCATGTTAAGATCAGTTCTTTTGAAAAAAAAACAATAAAATAAGATAAAATTCATATTTTTTACTTAACTTTAATTCAAAACTTTTATCTGATTTTATTTTGTACTTCTTTTGAGAACGGTAGCTTAGTGTTATCTTACAAGGGGTTGTGTTTTGTGCATTTGATTTAAAGAAAAAAAATACGGGAGACATGAGTGGAAATAGTGCAATTTCTCGAAAAATAATAATTGATTTATAGGATAAAGTAAAAAGTGCACTTTGTGTGGCTAGAGTGGGCGAAGGCATTTTTCGTCGCAAGAAGATTTACGTTCTTCCCGAAGCCAGCGCTTCTCTTCTCATTGGCTTACTCCTTGCTACACTAGCTAAAATTTCTCACACTCAAACCTACATGCAGGGCGTGGTTCAATTTTCACGAGGAGTTCTTCTTCCTCTTCCTTTTGCCTTCTATCATATTATATTCGATCCTCAACTCATCGCATTCTCCTTCTTCTTTACTTTTCGTCACCCTTATTTAATTAATGCCTTCATTTCCTTGACCTTATTTTCGCTCGCTCGCTTTACTCAGTCTGGCTTCAGTTTCTTTTGCACTATAAATTATTTCATTTCATTTCAACCTGCTAGCCAGCTTTTTCACTTGGCTTTTTTTTGTCTTTACAGAAGCCTTTCTTCGCTAGCTAATTTCGGAGCCATTGTCACATTTGCCATATTCGGCACCTTTCTGGCTTCCATGGTCACCGGTGTCTTGGTGTAAGTTTTTCTTATCATCCCTTGCCCTTTTTCATATCATTTATTACATGAGTTTCTCTGCCGCCTGCAGTCATCTTGGTGGGTTGATGTACCCATGTACAGACTGCCTTTTGTCGAGTGTCTAATGTTTGGTGCACTTAATTATATCCGCCACTGATCCTGTTACTGTTTTGTCCATATATATATATATATATATATATATATATATATATATATATATATATATTTCAGGTTATGTCTTTTACATACTTCTTTAATTCTTCCTTTTTCTATTTCTATTTTACCATTACTGCATGCTGCATATCCAACTAGCTTGTCTTTCTATTTCTAATTCATTGTGGTTTTCGGTATTTTTATATCGTATACATTAATCCTTACATCCAATTCCATTTGTTCCTCACGTGTACTTTTGCATGCCTTATTGCAGGAGCTTTGCACAGATGTCAATCTATATGCCTTGGTTTTTGGAGAATCTGTTTTGAATGATGCAGTAAGTTTCCATTCGAAGGAAAAAGGGTGTTAAAAACACACGGTCAAGATTCCACATGTATCCAATAGACATCTATTTCCAATAAATTCGACTACTCACATTATCTTATCTTTAAGCCATTTAAAATATTATTTGTTACAATCTAGTACTAACCATTTAGCAATTTGAAATTAAAATCATAATTGATCAAGTCCAATTTGTACTTAACATCCTAATACCCAATTTCAAGCATAGGATCAATATTAAATTGGTAACATATTAATCAAATTAGACATCTAGTAACACTCCTTAGTATCGGGATAACATGAAATAACATTTTTTATCTTCAAGAACCAATAAAAGAATAATGTAATATTTCATTTCATCAGACTATAAAGTATATTATTATTATCAAACTCTAATAAACTAATACATTTAATCAATGAATGACTTAAAAAACTATTTTCTTCTTTCATTCAATTGTCTTAACCAAGACCTTAATTCTATCATAGAACCCAAGCTCATTACTTAGAGTTGATAGATTACTTCTTGATTAATCATTAATTCTGCAAATATTTAATTATATCTAAACATAACAAATAACTTGTTAATTACTATGATAATCTTAGGTCAAAGGAAACTATTATATTTCTTTCTGAGAACTTCCTATTGACATATTAAGGTAATATTAACTATTAGAAATTCCCAAGTGAGTCATTTCAGTGATAACATCCACATGTACATCATCTATATATGCAATTTAATAAATAAGATTTATTAATTTTTATCTAATAAAGATCATTACATATATATTAATCTATCCAAATTATCGATATCGTATTCACAATAATTATACGATCAAGAATAATTTAGACTAAAATTATAAATGATTTGTTTTTCATTTATCACAATTTTTATCATGATAACAAGTTTCTAATTTTAATTAAAGATTTGTCAAATTAACAATTTAATAAAATAAAAAATAATTATTTACTAAAATTAATAACATGATAAATTGAATATTGAAGATACATATTTATCCTAACATCCATTTCTACCCAAAAAAAAAAATATATAAATCCTGATAAAGTGCATCGTTTGTGTTATAAATACGATGGTAGGTAACTGCCGGCTGATCATTGCTCTCTTTCCTGTTTGGCCTTTCTCTCTCTCTAACCTCCACTGTTCACTACTGGCAGATGGCTATTTCTTTGTACAGGTATATGAAAATTAACCCAAGTATCTTTCAAGTATTAAAGTACATTTTGACTCAAATACTTGCTTTGCAGGACAATGTCAGTAATTAAAAGTCATCCATCTGGACTTCTTCATGATGGTTGTTAGATTTTTGGAGACTTTTGTTGGGTCAATGTCTTCTGGTTGGTTTTCTAAATCTTACCTAATGTTCTCTTTGATAATATAATTTTAATTTTTGTTATTTGTATTAGCCTAGCCTTTCATGTTCATATTTATCCTCTTCCTCAACTTGCTTGGTAACCTCCTCAGATATTCATTGGAATTGCAAGGTATTTATGGTGTAATTTCTATTGTCATGAGTATTTGATCATAGGGACATATGATCTCGTCAGGCTTTTAGCGAGTTTGGTAAAATATAAAGATATGCGTGCACTTTGACACTTCTATCGTGATTAGGTTTCATACTTATCCACGAAATTATAAATTATATTGTTTGATCACTTCATGCAGGGCAGCCAATGTGTTCTCTTGTGCTTATCTAGTCAACTTGATCAGACCTGCCAATCTACAAATACCGCCAAAACACCAGAAAGCACTTTGGTATAGTGGTAATATTTAAGAAAGTCGCAAATTATTAACTATAATCTGGAACGCTTTTATGATTCTGTCAATAAAACAAACTACTTCTTTATTTTGGTGAGTTCTTTAATGCTTTGCCTGTTCTGTTGAATTTTTTACTATATGAACATGTACAGGACCTCGAGGGGCAATGGCCTTTGTCCTTGCTCTGCAATCAATTCATGATCTGCCAGAAGGACATGGACAGAACATCTTAACTGCAACTACAGCAATAGTTGTTTTGACGGTAGGCATGCTCATGGTTGTCATCATCTAATTTAAGCTAATCTCATACATGAAAAATAAATAAATATGGAGCTAGTGTAAGGTGCTTGGCTATGTCACTCTAAAATTTGAATGTTATTTTCAAACTTATTCCGCGTTTGTGTGTCTATGATTCTATTTAGAAGGAAACTTAAATGTTGTTCTTTTGTTTGCTATTGAATTCTACAATCAAGAAGGGTCTGTTTGAAAAGAACAAAAAAAAACTTTATGCGAAGCATGATATCACATAATTTTTCCATTTTAAAATTGCCATTGTGTACATCTTTTCTTTCTGTCCTTAGTAATCATAGATTAGATATTTTGTTGATTGCCCGTACAAGAGACAATAAATTGTTATTTCAACTAAAATCATTTGGTACATGATTTTGTACTACTTTTTTTGGCTTTCCATTGTTCAAAAAGAGTATTAAATACAGATTCTCTAACACACTTTATTATAGATTAAAATATATTGAAAACTATAAAATAAAATCGTGAGACTCACAAAAGTATGTTAATAGAAGTGCATTTAAAAAAGTTAAAAAACTCTGTTGTTAGCATTTCTCCTGCTCATCTGAGCAGTTGGATTATTAGCTCCATCTTCAGATTCAAGAAGGGCAAAAAATGTAGAGAAAGAAATCAGCGAAGAGAGCAGTACGGAGCCAAGAAACTTGAGGGTTGTATTACAGTAAGATAAAAGATAAAACTGGGGAGACAGTAGAATAGTAAACTACAATTTACATAAAAGAAAGTAATGTTAAATTAGCATATTCTTCACCTCTTTGGACGAATCTTCATAAAAAAAAGTGCAAGATCTAATTCCAATTTTCAACAACCAGTATGTGATCTTACTGGTATGTAAAGATAAGTGTGCCATTCGAAAAACTAGGAGTGGGAAGACATAGAAATTTGGATATTTCAGATGAAGAATACTATGCCTGATAAGCTGTCAAAAATGTAGAGGGCAATTGTGAATTGGACAACTAAATAGCAAACTTCTAAAAAACTATTAACCAAGATTGTCCACATTTATTTTTCTCCTTGAAGTTACTAGGAACAACCAATTATTTTCCCCACCTTTTCCACATTTACTATACCTGGCTAGTTACTCAACAATAAAATTTATGTACTTTATTTCAGGTATTACTGATTGGCGGTTCAACAGGCACCATGCTGGAAGCTTTAGAAGTTGTAGGTAGTGACAGTCCTATTGAGAGTCCTTTGGCTTCGGTTAGTACCAGAATGGTAAGTTTTAATAAATGGCTCATTATTGTTTACACGCGATTGCAGAGCTTTTTCGTTGTGAAAGTATAGCAGAGTAGCTCATAGCTGACTTTTACACATGTTTGGGATGAATTGTTTTTTGGAAAATATATTTTTTATTTTATTTTTATTTATGCTCCCTCAGAAAGTTAATAAAAAAATTATTTAAATCGTCTGTGTGTGTGAGAGAGAGAGAGAGAATAACTAGGCTACATTTGTCGCTGAAAGAAGCAGAAGCATGCACATTGACTTGTGAGTTGTGATTATGTTTTTGAATTGCATCTAAAATTCAAGTTATGAGCAATTCCATTAGGGAAAAGGAATCAACTAGTCTAAAGCTAAGTACTGGCTGACCATGACCCAGGACCGAACAGAAGTTCCGCATACCCAACCAAGCATTAAGTGTTAGATAGGACATATGTAAAGCCCTTAATTCAATTTTAAATTCAAAGAAACTGCATTATTTATAAACTTTGTTGTGGAATTGTATGTTAAGTTCTAAATTAAACATTTGAATTGGGACTGGGCATCTTATCCTGGCAAACGATATGACCATTATAATGAATATACTTACATGTTTCTTTCTATTCTCTCTTTTGGTTTCATCCCCAAGAATTTTGAGGGAAACAATGGTTATTTTCTCCTGATGATCAAGAGCCGTCATCAGGGAACAAAATCAAGATGAAGTTTCAAGAATTCCAAAGGGGAGGTATCGTCTGTGCTCTGAAACTGAAGATATTCTAAATCTATGTTTACTTAATGATAATTTTACTTTTAACTTTGCTTTTCAATTGTAGTGCTCCATCTTTTACAGCATTAGATAAAAACTACCTCACCCCATTCTTCACTAGTCAAAATGGAGATGAGGAAGATGAAGGTAAATTTAATTTGGCATTAATTTCTAATCAATATTATCCGTCAAATTCTGACAGAAAATTAAGAATTGGTATATAGATTATATCAGACTTGATTTGCTTTTTAAAATGAGGTACAGCTTTAATTTATAGTCCAAAACTCCACTGTTTTATCATGTGTTCCACTTGTTCAACAAACTAAGTCGTCGTCTTACATTCTAACATATGAAATACCTGATTTTCGAATCAGAGATTTCTCGGATGTATTTCTTCCCTTGTTTACAGCATCTTTGGTTATTATCTTGTTTTTCATGACCATATCTTGGGCATTTGAAAACTAACAATATTTTTTAACCTCTAAAATCTTGTCACGAGGCTGTTGAACTTACACTGTAGTATTTGATCCATAAAGTATCTAATCACGTATGCTTATTAGTAAGTCATAATTTCCTCCTTTATATGATTTTGCAAAACTTTCATGTGATATTTATCAGCTGCGCTTCTAACATTATTTTTCATCTATGATGTTGATGTACTATACTTGGTTGAAGTTTATGAATGAATTTTGTTGACGTCATATTTCCCCAACTTGTTCTTAACAGCTGTGCCTCTGACTTTCAAGAACGTGGGATTGGATGATCATGACCACTATTCGTCATGATATTTTTGGAACAACATGCATGCTCAATACATACTACTACTTGAATGTTCCTTTTAGTACGCACCTTGAATCATGCAATATATAGACAACTTAGAGGAATTGCCATAATACAAGGATGGATCATTCCATGTTTCCAACTCACAGGATTCAGAATCTTACGTCAAGTAGGCAGAGTTAGGCTGAAAGACAGACATATGCAAGTTGATGACTATGGTTCTGTCACGAAGCTGGAGCTGGAGGTTTATAAACTTGATCTAACCATACGTGTTTACTGACTCTAAATATCGCTAGTCCAAGATTAGGCATGTACTTACCATTTACCACATACATAATACCGAACACATATAAAATATTTGCGTTATTTGTTCTTTGGGGTTGTTAAAAAGAACAAAAGAATATGCGTGTACAACGATCGAGGATGATAAAGAGAAATACCAAAATGTTTCAACTATGCAATAAATTCATCCGACTTTGACAAAGTTTTCAACAATAAAACCACGGTAGAATTGTACCCAAAAAAGTTCATGCTTCCTTTTATACGCTATTTACTTATGGTATTTGCACAGAGTATTTCTACGCGAACTTTATTTAAAAAAAAAAATGTAACAAGTGCATAAACAATATGTGGAAGTAGATGAACTTCGTAAGTAATATCTACTTTATAGATTATACTTAAAAATCTGTCCAGCTCAAACTGAAGAAACAGATATTTCCATTTCAGAGTTGTTGGTGGAGAAAGACTAGTTAGAGAATACGAAGATTTATTATCAAAAAAGGCGAGTCATAGTTTTGTCTTTGCACTTAATCCTGTCCTCCTCATCAAGGATAATTGCCCAATTCTGAAGTCATTTGTGCTGTTGAATGCCATCACATCAATTTTGAATAATAAGATTTCTTATCTATATACTTTCAGTCAAATGTTAGCCAATATTTTTACAATAGATAAAAAAAATGAATTTTTTATTACAAAAATATTATTAATGTGATTTTATCAAAATTTGTAATTTATTTTTGTGTTTTTAATATTTTTTTTGTAATTTTAGTTCAGTTTAATTTTTATATATTGTTAATATAAAAAATTTAATTCTCCTCTAAAAAAATAAAAAAAAATCAGAAATTACAATAATTACTATAAAAATCAATAAATTTGTCACCACAGCCATTTATGATTATAAAATCATATAAAACTCCTTTATATTGCATGTTTGTGTTGTGCTGTGTATGAACCTATTTGTTCTTTCGATGTTGCTTTTACTGAATAGTTGTTCTTTCGTAAGCAACTATTTACTCTCTTTAATTAACATCGTAGTAAAACCCTAGTTATCAAGACGCTAACTTTCATAGAATGTTTTTTTATGAAGGAAAAAGCAGTTAAATTAGCTGGGCAGTGGATGCATCAAATTTTGTTTGCTAATTCGACCCAGCTGCCTCCGTGGCCACCACCGGGGCATTTTATGCACATGTAAATACTAATTAACAAATAGCATCAACCAAGCATGTGGATTAACTAGTGTGGTATTATTCTTGTTTAACCAAAGATTTTGAGTTCGAGTCTTAAGTATATAATTATATCACCCACGATAATTTTATCCTTTTCAAATAAAATTGTTTCCAACAAAGAATATATGTTTGTCAACATCTGAAATGGGGTTGCAAAAGCAGTACATATTGCAAGCTCTAACATTATATAGCCACTGAAATATATTTCTGAGGTTAGCAATAAAATTAACTTAACAATGCACCCTGGATTGAGAATTGACCATTTTGTTGTCACCTTATCCGTTCGACCAACATTTTTACTTATTCAACATAAAAGCTTCTTTGAACCATGGATAACCGGATTGTGTAATCATATAGTTCACCTTATCCATACAACCAGCTTAATCAACTTAAAAGCAACTCATCCATGGCAATGTTTAATCAGCTTCTCTGAATCATGGATAACATACCTACATGGATCTGTGGAAATGTGTACCACAAATGTCACCAAAAGATTGACCAGTAAAACTATGTACGTAGCGATCACGGTCGTACAAATTTACCACATATTCTTCCATCATTAGCAAAAGATAATAATAATAATAATAATAATAATAATAATAATAATAATAATAATAAAAGGTTCCAGAGATTGGCAATCAATGTTATTTAACATAACGAAGTTTATGTAACGACCATATCATCCTACATTGTATGATGAAGCATGCCACCGGTCATTTTTCTTCTCAGTCAGGTGGTGCCACAATTCTCAAATTCCTAGATAGAAGAACATAAACTGTAGGCGCTTTACAAACACAAGGAATGCAGTTACAATTTACATGCAGTCAAGATACATATAGTTTCTCCGTCGATTATACTGAAGAAGGCTTCCATAGGTGCGATCCCAGACACCAATGAAAAGTGATTCTGTGTCGGGGCTAAAAGATACACCAGAGATCTCCCCAAAAAAATCGATCTCCTGCTCCTTCTCAAACCCACTCTGTGCATCATATACATGCACAAAGTCAGCTGGCTCAGCCATTGCCATGAACCGTCCATCAGATGTAAACCGTATAGAACGTATAGCTCCAAGGTTGCCCTTAAGTACAGCTACAGACTTTGACAAGTTCCTAACATCCCAAACACGGCATGTTTTGTCTTGGTTCCCAGTAGCAAAAATGCGGCCATCAGGATGCCATGCAGACGCAAATGAGTAATCCAAGTGTCCACATAAAGGCTTGACAGTCTACAAAGAACCAAAATTTAAATTATTCATAATTTACCCACACAAAATACATACGGAATTTGTAACACAAACCAACAGAGAACACCACACCTTTCCAGTTTGAGAATCCACTAATATCCCTTCTGGGTTGTCTCCAACAATCACAACCAGTTTCCCATCTGGGCTCAATGAAGTATGCTGCGGACAGAAAGGAAACCAATTCAAATCATCATTTCTTCTATGTATTATTATAAGACATTAATATCATATTTTCCAACACTAGTAGCGTGCATGGCAATGAGCATGTAGAGAGAAAAAATATAATTATTTAGACATACTCACAATTCTCTCTCCTTTTTTAAACTTCAATAATTTCCCCATCATTATTCTACTATTTTGTTTGAAGTTCCTTAATTGTAGTGCAAAAAAAGGTTATCAAGTTAAAGTCCATTTTGGTGGCTTCACCCATCATTAATAATTAATAAACTGATTCAAGGCAGATTGATAGCCAAATTACACTACTTTAAATGATAAAAAACAAATCCCACAGGGATTTTCACAAAATCAAAAAATTTACTATTAAAAATATAAATATTACTTACATTTACGGGCCAGGAGAAGGAGAAATGCTTGGAAAGCTGAAATCTTTCCATGTCAAAGTCTCTAACTCCACAGTCATTATTTGAAGCCATGAAATGAACAGCTCCACTGGGATATCAATTAATTGTTAGTATGCCACCTTGAGATGTGTAAGCAGTAGTTGCTAACACCATATGAATCGCTAAAGATCCTAAATAAATAGAGAAAATAAAAGAAAAATAGGAGAGCAAAGAAGCAAGACCTTGGATGATCATAAATCTCAACAGCATTTGTTATTGCATTGTCATCATAAGTAGTTCTAGAACAAAAGCTAACACCAGGTCGATCTACGTACTGCAAGACA
>PYAF01002407.1:5792192-5813596 GCA_007407185.1 Glycine tomentella | reverse complement strand
CTATTTTCTACTGAATATTTGGATTATTGATTTTTTTTTCTGAATTAATTTTTATTTGATGTTACAAGATAAATTGAATGTAATTTTTTTAAATAAATTAAATGTATTAGTCATCTTATTTATTGAGTGAAATGTTAGAATTGTTTGATAATAAAACTTTGATAAATGACTTTGTAGCTTAAAAACCTAGAAGATTAGCATAAGAATTAATAATCTATATTATATTAAGTCTCTATAAAAGTTTTGCTTATATGAGGTTTCAAAATTTCTTGATACGACTCAAATATATTTTATATAGAGATAAAAGCTTAGCAAAAAGATGTATTTAGAGATAAACACTTGCTATATATATATGTAAAACATTTTAACTATAGTATAATCAATATTCTTTTAAAAGTAAAGTTGTTCAAAATATGTACTTATAAATAAAATCAATAATCCAAATATTCAGTAGAAAATAGTATGTTAATTGTTTTTAGCTTTAATTATTGTTTCACTTTCTGAATTTGGAGGGTATGATTTTTTTAGTCCCTGAAATTAAAAGATGCTATTTTTAATCCCTAAATTTTGATAATTTACTTTTTTTAGTCCTTAAAAAAATAAATTGATATTTTATGATAGTTTTTAATACTTTGTGACGATTTTTTTAGGACAGTCTTAAAATGCAAATTCATGCTACTAAAAAAATTAATTTATGACAACTAAAAGAAAACACCACAAAGTATCAATTTATTATACTAGAGACTAAAAAGAGTAATTTATCAAAAATTTAAGAGAAAAAAACAATTTTAAATTTTAGGAACTAAAAAAACACACACACACCAAATTTGGAGACTATGGAACCCAAGCAATTATTATCGTCCATATTTCCTGTCTATGGAACCCACCCATCCTGAACTCGTATCCCTTAGGCTTAGCATCGACACAATTCTTTTCGTTTCATTAACATTTCTTAACCACTCCCAAACCCAACCAACTACTTGCTTGCTACACAATCAAGTGTCGGTGTAGCCAACTAAAACTTTACCACAAGGGGAATAAGGAAGTTGCAAAACCATACAGCCAAAGGAAACGAACAGACACATTTCATTTACAAGTACAGAGGAGAAGCATCTCTCCATATTCATACTCTAGATTTTGGCTGGGGATCTTTTTCCATACATGGAGGAAAATGTATAAAAAAATAATCAAAAAGCTTTAAATAAATTTCAAGCCCTACACATGCCACCAGATCCTTCTATGGATTGATGTTGCATTCTCGCAAATACACAAGATCATAGTCAACGTACTTTGTCCAATATCCTCGGAACTTGGGAATACTTATCTCAAGCCACGGTTTCATGTTTCCATTGTAGTGTATAACAGCAGCCCGTTCAATTTCTTTTTGGTTGATATTGGGGTTGTAGCCAAGACCCAACACATGCCAAGATCGGTGCAGTTGGAAAGTGCGTTTCCAGAATGTTATAAGACCAGGCGGCAGTGTTCCTAACTTCCATAGTTGTCTATCATGATTCTGTGTGCCAGTTTAATTATAAACAAAAAAGCAGTTCAACATTCAAATAAAAAAGAACTTGAATGAAGAGGTAAATGAGAGTGAAACATTTGTTGATATTAACTTGGATGTATTACTATGTATTGATGTGTGTAAAACCTACTGCACTAACCTTTACTTGTACTAAATTATGATCCTAACTAATTAAGAAAATAAATCATGATAAGATAAAGAAATATAGGATAACCAAACCTAAGAGATAATGAGGAAATAAGGAAACAAAACCTAGAGGACAATCTAAAATATGATAAGATATAATCCATATATTCTAGCATTATATAGTATATGTACACATTGTGATATTTTTAAAAAAATAGTGCATTGCTTACCATCTTTTGCCAGTTGTGGTACACCTCAGTGATGTTTTGCCTCTTCCATTGGACCAAATCAAAAACATTCATGCCATATGCCCATCCACATGCACTAGGGTCAAAATTCTTTGCGATAAGAGGATTTGAGAAGTTGAGATAGTGATCAAAACGATGGAAATGTTCTCCACAAGTTTCTATGGCACCATTAACATTGCCCTTCAAATCAATTGACCAAAGAGCAGTCAGATCCTTCTGCACAACTACATCATCATCCAAGAACAGCACTTTGTTGAGCTTTGGAAAGATCTCAGGCAGGTAGAAACGGAGGTGGTTCAATATGGATAAATACTTTGGATTCCGAAACTTTAAGTTTGAATCAGAACTTGCCCGATGAGTCTTAAAGTAAAAATCTATCATAGAAGGAGAACCCAACTGCTTAAGAACTGGACTGTAACTTGAATTCAACCATGTAAAGTCTTCAATGTTCTGAACTTGAATGGTTGCCTTTTTTGGTGGATTCACCAAAAACCACATCCTCATTGCCGCATAATTGAGCCTATCAGTAACAATGTGGAAAACATGTTTTGAGGTGTCCTGCAAATTTATTCGAATAACATTATTAATGATATATAATCAGAAATGAAAGTGCCACAGTTAATATCAAATAGTCATTTCTTTTTTTTCTTTTTCTTTTTTTTACATTTTTAACTCAACACTAAATCTAGGGCCAAATGAAATGGAAACAAATTAGTTCAATTTAAATTAGATACAGTAGTAATGTAACTGCAAAGACATGCCAAATTTTCTTTTGTGTTTCATGATCCTGGGTGATAAAAACAACTCAAGAAATTTCTGTGAAAACCATTTACCTTAGCATGGGCAACAGTAGAATTCACAACAACAGCTGTTGCCAATATGTTATCTGAGAATATTGCATAATGGTATAGTCTGGGGTCTTCTAACTTCTGTTGGTTGCGGAATTGTTGCTGAGAAGTATTCAAGCTATAATACTCAGTTGTAAGGCGCAACGGAAGACAGTGGAGACCTTTAGGCAATGTTTTTGCTGTCAACTGTGTTAAGAACAAGGTCTGCTTCTTGTGCACATGAAGCTGCTCCTCTGTTGAGTGGAGCATAGCTCTAAGCTTCTTCACAGCAGCAGCACAATCATTTTGAATTTGCCTTCCTTTCATCAATGTTTGCTCCATTGCCTTCATTCTCTCATTTGCACTGTATGGTATAATTTAAGTATAATGTAAGACTGAATAAAATGTAGCTCACAGAAGAAATGAGCTACTCAACATGCTTATAGGTGTGGCTGTAAAATAAACCTAAAGATGAAAGAACTAACTCGATAATTATAAAAAACAGGAAAACCTGATGACATGTATAACAAGATTCTTAAAGCTACACTCACTTCCTGGGCAAATCAGAATCTTTGCTTGCATCTCCCAGTGTTCGTGAGACTTCCTTTACCCGTAATCGAAGCTCTCGAGTGAGATGGGGATTGCTCCTTACTGCCTGAAGGGAAAGATATACCCTAGCCTGGATGAGCTGATCTTTTAGTTGCCACACCCGAGCATGAGGTGGTGTTTGGTCATTATGCTTATCGGTTTCCGATAATATAGGTCCTTTCTGGGTTACTTGGCTAGAAGATTTAATATGTTGTTGCTCCTGCTTAGTGTCCTGAAAGAAGATGTGCACCAAATGCAAAGAAGAAAATTACAATCTACATTGAGGTTGATTTGCCTTTATTATTATATTAATACAATTTGACAAATTTCTGAATAAGTATGTTTCGTAAATGAAGTAAAGCACATTGATGTCAACACTTATTTGTTCATTTTCCTTGTTCAAGAGACCAGGGACAGAAATAATTGAAGTTATACCAGTATGGGCCAGGAAACAATGACCACGGCTTAAGAGTTCAAATATAAAAATATAATTTAGCAGTTGAGAATACTTCTACTCATTTAGATTGTCTCAGACTAAACTCTTTTTTGAAACACTACAAGAAACATACTTAATTATTTAGAAGGAAAAAGATTGAACCTAATCATGTCTATGTTTATTTATATAATTAAACTTCCACGATTTCACCTTAAATAAAATATTTTTGTGCCTCAACCGGAAATGCATACAAGTCTGGTCCAAGAAGTGTTCATCAAGGACACAGAAACCTGAACGTTTAGATTACCATGCTATGCAATTACTATTAAGTCATCAACTAAATGGAAGGACATTAAAACATGAACCAATTGTCATTTGCAATTATGAGTGAAGTATGGAAAAGCTCAATCTAAAGTCTAAACAGTCAGATATTAAATTCCTCATAGGATTATTAATTTAAGGTTCAAGAACCAGAAGCAGTCAGGTTTCTATACTTGATAGATGATGAATAACCCACTACTAGACATGCATGTATATAATATGTTTAGCATGATTAGAAACCTAAAGAAATTTTTGTACCCAAAATGAACAAAGCAACAAGTGGAAAAAACAAGAGACAAATTTATCACTTACCGTTGTTTCAGATACTAGATCAGAAGATTTAGCGAGTTTCCCATCATTGTCATCAACATCAATAGCATCTTCCCCATTTACACTATCACCAGTTGTATCAGCTTTCACCATGTAGCTGTTTTGATTTCCTTGATTAATTCCATCTTTCACCAGTTTGATGGGGTTCTCCCCTTTGGTTTGACCTTCATCGCTTGTAACTGACAATACCCTGGCAGATACATGCTCCCCCGGTTTGGCAAAGTGCAAGCCTAGGCCAACCAGACAATTAGAATACAAGAAACAGAACCCCAGCAGAGAAGGGGAGGAAACAAAATATTGCTAAACAAAATACCATGAAGCAAATTCTTTGTGTTTGTAGTGTCCTCCGTATAAACAAGCCCGATTGGTTCCTTAAAGACCGTAGAAGATTCCTGTTTCCAAAATGAGAAATTATCAAGGATTTAGTTCACCCGTATGAAGGGAAAACAAAAATCTTCAGAGGCATGTGCATGTGTGGTAAAAGGGAAAGGAAAGACGGAAACTTTACCTGGGGCAGGAGATTCAAATGGCCAGAGTCAGCTGCACTCACAAAAGCAGTTACAGCTTCAATAAACTCCTGCTCAGCTGCAACATGCATACAAAAGACAATACGAAGTAGAAGAATTTTGGTCATTGCAAAAGAATAAAAGATTAGGAACATGTATTTATTAAACAAAGCATTTTCCAATCAGTTAGCAAATGAAGAGAAACACACCAAAGGGGTATTTGAAGGTGCCAAGACGATCAGTGTAGAGCACAATTGGAGCAACAAAAGTAATAGAAAGCAGCAACAACACAATATTTCTGGTAACCACCATCTCTACTGCAATGATTGTTGTCGCTTTCTCGCGCAGATTCTATCTCATAGGGCACTGACACGACCAAAAACAAAGAAATTTCAGACCAAATCAGACTTTTTAAGCAGAAAAACAGACCCGCTTACAAATATGAGAATTGTAGAAAAGGAAGAGGAAGAAGCGAATCTCAATCACGTACATTGAGCTGGCGAGGAAGACGCATTTTGGATGGTAAGGACAGAGAGGGAGAGATGCGTATAATGTGGCCTCAAATAAAGCAACGAGGATTGATGAAGACAGAGGAGAGAGAGATGAAGATGATGATAGCACCAAAAATTACTACACTTGACTAAGAAAATGAATGGATGGATTTGTTTGGCTGCAGTCTCTCTGTGTGTGTTTTTGCAGTGTCATTTATTTGCTAACGTCAACTTTCTCATTCCTGGATAAGCCTTAAGTTGAGAAACCCACACTGAATGGTGAATAATGCATGCTTAAAACCAGAAAAAATTAAAAAACAAAAAATAGATTTTATTAATTATATTCTTATTCCTTTGATTTTCTATTAATGATCGCACGGATGGAACGTAAACGTGTTTAGTTCACGTGAGGCTGCCCTTGCCCAATAACGCAATCCACACACACGCCTCATTGGCGTCTTCCAACTTCACAACTTATACTCACTTAAAGACAAGGTTTAGCAGAGAATATCAAATCCACCACTCTTGTTGTGAAACATCAAGGAAAAAAATTTAAGAAGCATAGAAAAGGGAATTTATGATACATTGCAGTGGCGGATGTATACTATAGTGAGGTGTGCACATCCATCTAATTGACCTATAATTTGGCCAGTAATGCAGATATATTGTTCTTAACTACTCCATTTGAAAGGTAGTCAAAAGGTCATTATGTGATTAGAAAACATAAATGTGTTTCTGTAAAATCAATTATGACTATAACAGAGTTCAAAGCAATCTGATTTTTCTTTAAATAATAGATATAAAAAAATGATTTTGCATATATGTTGTTTGAATATTTTTAAACAATTTTGAATTTGAATGTGTGATTATTAAAATTGTAGTTACGTGTAAAATCAATAAATCAATAAAATTATATTACTTAATTAAAAAATAGTACAACTCAATTAAAAAATTATTCTTAAATCATTCAAACATAAACATACAAATCATGTTGCATTTGCATTGTCATTTGTCTTGTCGCATTTGGTTACCATTAATACGACATATGATTAATTACCATTAAACCATGTGTTATAATAAAATATAGACAATTTTTACAAATGGAAGTATTCATCACCTTCTTGCAACGACATAAATTCACTACTTTACTCTATTTTACACTAATTGATGTCCATAAATTATTTTAACCTATCAGAAAAATTCAATTTATTTTACCTTTTTTAGGTTTTCCTCTTTATAGATAAATTTATCCCAATAAATCCTACTTAATTTACTTTTTGCATTATCTCAGTGCCAAGAAAGAGTGTAAAGAATTTGATGGAGCAGTAGCAGCATATTTTGGATGAAAACCAATTTGACAATATGCATCACTAATTGCTGTTTTGCAATTGGGCTCGTAGAGATTGATTGCACCATAGGCCATACTTCTTTCAAGCAAGCGGTGGAACAACTTATATTTGGATGAGTCGTAATTGTAAAGTCAATGCCTTTTCACACTAGACAGCGGTTGTGCATTCTCGGAGTTTCTAGGTTTAATTTTTAATATTTTATTGAGAAATTATTAACTCCTCTGAAGTGAAATATGGATTTTATATAACCGTTCTCTTCTTTTACAGAATATTAACAGGGTTTATATATGTATGTATTTGGCTACTAGATTTAGTTGATCATATATGTCCATGTAATTTAATTTGGACAATCAATGAAAGGGTGAGACAAAATGGGTGATCATGGCATTAAGAGCCATGCAGAAAGGAAAGGGTTTAAATTATAATGGAACAGAAAGAAGATAATCTGGGACTAATATTAAATATTTTAGTATTTTACACCTAACTCCAATTTACCTTGTTGTGAACTCCATCTAAGATGAACTATTAACATCAAACAATTATACTGAATATATATAGTTGCTGCTGGTGTGGTCAGAGAGGCTGTTTGAGCAGAGAGGTCCAAATGCAATCCACATCATCTGCTTCAAGCTCTAACACATCACTTTCAAATGGCTGCCATGCAAGATCCTCCAACTTTGCTTCTGACGAGAAATCAATACTTGCAATTGCAGCTTTAAAGGAAGAGTCTTCTTCTTCTAGCATTGACGAGAACCTGTCTTCAAAATCCAACAAGCAGTCCTCTGATTTAGACGTGACACCATCTTTCAGCCAAGGGAAATCAAATACCCCAAGGGCCTCTGAAGAACAATCTTCCTCCTTTTTCACGTCCTTCATGCCACACGCATCTCTTTTCTTTGCGTTCTGAGTTTCATCATCTCCTTCTCTCGCTCTCTTCATCTTCTGCTTCTCCATTCGTAAATAATATACCCAGATAGTGTTTCTGTGTCACTGCAACATTTACAAACAACTTAATTAATTGGTATACACTATCCAGTTATATTATATTATATATATCATTTTCACATGATCAAACACAAAAGCTCGGATAGCATCGCAAGATCGACTATTAATTTAATTGAAACATGCATGCATTTTGCCATCTTTTTAGATTTAATCAACATTAATTACAAGAATGCGATTTATAATAGAAATGTTTGATTCAAGTGTTTCAGAATGATTATGTAAAAACATGATGATCCTAAGAGTAATGGGGTAGTTGGGTACCTTTAGACGAGTCTTGAGGAGGCCAATGGAGAGAGCGAGGAACCTAGGTAGGTACGTACGTATATCTATTTCCTATGTATCTATCGGTGGGTGGTAACGTATGCTAATGTAGAATGATTAGAAAATGGTAATGGTTTCACACACGCCACGCCACGCCACGCCATATTAAGCAAAAACCGTCTCTCTCTCTTTCTCAACTCATGGCACAAACACATGCATGAGCACACTCTCACATTTTATTTTATGCCATCCACCCTTCCTCCGTGGCCTAAAAATTCAAATACCAAGAAAAGTAATTTGAGATAGGTGTTGTTGGCTCCTTCTTTTGCGTCTCTAATTTTGGCCACCAAAATGAAGGGGGTTTATTTATTTATTTAACTCTCCGTTCCTAATATCGGAAGATGATGTTTTGTAGCTTGAAACGCAACCGACTCTGCGTTTTGAAGGCGTGAAAATGACTTGAAGCCACCCCACCCCACTTTTTGTTTTCTTTTTGGAGTTCTTTCTCTTAATTTTTTTCGGTAACTAACTACTGAGGTCGTTATTCAGCAAGTGCTAGCTTGAGATACATGCTGTTTATACTTGACTTGTGGTAGCCGTTTTGTGATTTCTGTCTTTTTTCCTTACAATGAGTCAATGATCCATAATCTATCACAGAAGAGAAACCTCAATGGGACCACTCAACTATCAAATGAGGCAGCATTTGGAAAATGCCCACTTACTATGGTCTCTGTCAAGAGTGTGTTTGTTTTTTGTCAATCCTACTTTCCAAGGATAGAAAAGAAATGGAACTATTTAATACAAATCATCAGTTGTATCAAAGACAATTATATATTCGATCTAGTTCTCCTTGTCGCCTTCAAACTATCTAGATTAATTTCTATGCAAACCAAAATTGGTATTTACTCTTTCTGAACAGATGATAAAATACAATTAAGTCATTTACAGCTCAATAACACAAGTCTATGTATGACATACATGAGAAGTTCGAGTGTCACTTAACAATGAATGAACATTTGTTTATTATAATTTTTTTTGTTTTTGTTCTCAAATTCACAAATTGCAGTTCTTCCAAGTGAGAGTAACTAATCAATAGAAAATGACAAAAACAACAATTCCAAGTTATGCATTTCTTTTTCCCAATCTCCCAATAATATAAACCAGAAAAAAGAAAGAAAAAAAAAAAAAAAAGATGTCATCCTAATTATGTGTTATCAGTTGATGATGATCTACCCTCTAACTCCCCCAACTACAATTTGACTCCTCACTTGATGTTTGCCATCTGACCAAGTTATACCTCCAAATGTAGTAGCCACACCTGGTCTTGTAACTTCCACTGTCAACTTAAAGCTCTTCTCTTCACCAATGTTGTCAAATTTCAACACATTAGGCTCCACAGATATGGAAAGACCTGCTGGTACTTTGAGTCTTGCAGTATAAGTGCCTGGTGACCCAACATTTTTCACCCTCCGTGTCAAACTAACTGATCCGTAGAGTTTTGGTATTGTTATTGTAGGGTAGTTAAAATCCAGGATGTTTATTATATCCGGACAACGATAATGAGCACCAGAGAACATCTGTATCTGACTCTGGTTATAGCCAGAGACACAAAGAAAGTTTACGTAATCATTGTTGGTTAAGTCATAAACCAACCCGGGATCCATGGCACGGTTTGGTCTGATGTGGCCTGATCCATAGGCAAATGGCGTTGCCTTAGCATCATTTCCCCCATCAAGCATTGGCTTACCAGTGTTGTCCCTTGTCCTAGCTGAAACATTAAATTGATGTCAGATATGCCACAACAAAATAAAGGACAAAATTTAGATTAGTACTTTTAGTATTACAACACTTTGTATTTTGATTGAAAAACAACACAATAGAAGTGTCTTGTCCTAAAGAGAAAAGGAAAAAAACTAGGAAACATATATATAAATATTGTAATAATGATCTTAATTACCAGTTGTCATTAATGCAGATTTAATAACTGCTGGACTCCAGTCAGGGTGGAGAATCTTGAGAAGGCCAACAACTCCAGCCACATGAGGACAAGACATGGATGTTCCAGACATGGTGATAAAAGGAACCCTGCGCTTATCAAAGTCCATATCTGTTGGGCTAACCCCTTCTGAGTAGGCAGCAATAATGTTCACACCGGGAGCAGTGACATCAGGCTGGAAAAAGATGTTGTGAATATTATTAATCTAAAGCCACAAGTTACAATGGACTATTTGAAAGTGACTCATGAGTTGCCATAATGGAAGAATGGGCAAACCTTGAGGATCTCTGGTGTGACTATGTTGGGCCCTCTAGAGGAGAAAGCTGCCATGGCTGGAGCAGGCTTTATCTGCAACTTGGTCTTGGGAGGATCAATATATCCTAGCGGATTCCTATTTACATGATCGTTATATTTATGTTATTAGGTTAACTATCAAGACACAACATTAAGAAAGAAGAGAATTAATAATGATTGAAGAGTTAGTTACTTGGTTGAATTCATGTAGGCATAGACAGCTAGACCATCTTCATAATTAATTTGTGATGCAGGCAGGAGATGAGGATCAGCAATAAGCTCATTACCACTAAGCTTGTCATTACAAAGAATCATCCCTGCTGCACCAGCCTCCAAAGCAACCAGGCTCTTTTCCACTCTTGCAGTGACACCTCTAAGGCAAACTAATATTTTGCCCCTCGCCTTCTCAGGGTCAATTGTTCCTCGCATACAGAGAGTACTACATGCACAAGGACAAGCATGTTAATTACACTATGTTGTACTTTTAATATGATAAATCATTGGAAATCTTTTACACATGTGTGCTAAATAGGATATTTGAAAGCAGTTCTTACGCGTTTTCAACTGATTCATTAGCCGCTTTTGCATCTGCAGCATTGATTAGCGGGTAAAGCTTGTCTTCCGGCATAGCATTAGAAAGGCTTGCTCCCTGATAATCAAGGAAGAAGATGGAAGTGAGAAAATAAAAAATTGGACAAAGGATAGACTGAAAGAAATGGAATTAGCTCCTCTAAAGTGAGTAAAGTAATTACTGTGGATGATGAGAAAATTAACAGATGATATTTCAGCGGTTATGAATAACAAACAAATAAAACCTTGAAGTGCTGTCCATTGTGGAGTTCAAAAACAGTGTCAAACTGTCTGTCCAAGGTGCTTGCACCAACTGTAAATATCCAAGGTGCAACATTAGAGACAGTTGCAGGTGTTGGTCCGGAATTCCCAGCAGAGCATATGACAGGGATACCTTTCTTGTTAGCATGAAAGGCCCCGATTGAAAGGCCATCGTCAAAGTAATCCATGGCACTCCCTCCAAGAGAGAGGGAAAGAACATCAACACCATCATGTATGGCCATGTCAAAGGCTGCCATGATATCAGCATCGAAGCACTCATTGCCATCAATTGGTGGCCAGCACACCTTGTAAGTAGCGACCCGAGCCCTAGGAGAACCACCTTCGGCAGTTCCATTTCCCAAGCCAAACACATTTGCCCCAGGAACAAAGCTTCCTCCTATTGTTGATAGTGTGTGAGATCCATGACCCTCATAGTCTCGTGCTGTGTTCAGTGTATGGTTAGATTTTGCATCAGCTCCGGCATAGGCCATATAACCTTTGTTCAAGTACCTTGCTCCTATCAGCTTCCTGCATGTAGATACAACAGTTAGCTACACATTTCAATTTTTCCATTGCGCTTAAGAAACAACTGCAGCATTTGCAGCTGATATTTTTATCTTCTCTCTGCATTTTTCTTACTTGAAGGACATTAACAAAAGCCAGTTTTTTTGTATTTTTACACATTTTTGTTTTGGTATTTGACATTTTTGCTTCGGGACATTGGGGTATGTAGTTTTTTTTTTAATTAATTATATTATATTAACATACAATTAGAGCATGAGAGATGGAGTCTATTAACAGTTTCAAAATTTTAGTTTGTAGCCTGACAGCACCAAAAGGACAGAAATTGCAAAATGGAAAAAACAGTGCTAATATTTTCTTTTCTTTTTTGCACGAGACATCTAGTTGAACTGGCAGTATATTTTGCAGAGAAAATCTAAATACAGCTAAACTATTCATAATCTTTATTTATAATCTCGGATATAGACTATATTTTGCAGAGAAAATCTAAATACAGCTAAACTATTCATAATCTTTATTTATAATCTCGGATATAGACTGTATAAATAGGGAAAATGTGGTGGAAATTGATAAAATAAGTGAAAAAAAGAACTTGATCACCTGTTGCAACGGAAGCCGGTGTGATCATGTTGACAAGTTCCTTTCCACCTTGATGGTATGGGTCCCATCCCCTCATCTCTAAAGCTCGGAGATTCTGGCCATACACCTATAATACTAATTTTAGTCAAACTTTATGAAAACAATAATTAACAGAAATGTTACTTGAACATAATTTATGCACACAGGATGTGGAACATTGGATGTGATAAAAGAAAAAGTAGGAAGGGAAAAGACAAGGAAAGGAAGAATTGAGTAGTTTTGATGAAACAGTGCGAAATTTGTTTAGGTACTCTATTTGGGTTAATATCGTATCCCACCAACGTTATGTATGAGAAATAACGTGAAATTATTGAAACGTAGTTAGTTAGAAAGATAGATTAACAAAAAAAATGGCATATTTGAAATGGGATAATGAAAAAACATAATGGGTCGCCAGCGATTTGTCACACATGAAAAGGATCCACGCCAAAGTGATTTCCACGGCTGCAAACAAGACAGATGATGCTTTTGACAAGTGGATAGTGATTGCACATTTTTCTATATTTTTTCTACAAAAATAGAAAAGAATGCATGTGGCAATAACACAATGACAGACAACAGAGAAAGTTACGGTACTTTTATCAGTCAGCAGCACACAAGAAAGAGCGAATAGATGATACTCATCATAGGAAACAGGACCTTTCAAAATTTTAACCCTTGATACGTAAGGAGTGCCTGCTTTCTGATTGTGTGATACCACAACACATTCTAGTCTAAATCCCCAGACATAATCTTCTAATAATAGTAATGATTATAATACATGAGTGGCCTAGCTAGCTTAGGTAGTTGGGACTCGGGAAAAGGCGAAAATTTACAATATATAGAAGAAGCAAGGGAGCAAAATTACCAGTGTCAAAATTCGCAATAATAGTATCTTCACCATATCTGGCCTTTCTAAACAGTGAATCAGAGGGAATTACCCCATCATTCCTTTCCAGGTCCATGAATTCCCACGAATGAGTAGTGTGTAATTTTCTTCCTTTGTTTAAGAAAACTGACACAACGTCTGGATGTTCTGCATTACACACACAACAGTAACTTTGTTAAGGTTGGAATTTCATTCCTCATGCTGAGAAGAGAACAATGTTTTTTTTGTGTGTGTGGTATTCTTACTTGCAATATCAGCAGCCTCTTCCTCTTCCAGCATGGCAGCAAAGCCATTGATGTGCCTTGTGTAAGAGTATATTATTGCTTCTTTCGCTTTCTCAGGACTGCATTGCAACACACACAACGTTAATTCAAAGGAGTTTGAACCAACAAAACAAATAGGGAGTGCAATGCAAGTTTCCCTTTCTCTATTAGTGTGTACCTTCCCACATAGGATTGAACGAACTCATGATGAGTTTCGGTAACTCGATCAAAATCAGCATCTGTGACTTCTTCACCATGCTCATGTGACCCCATGTACACTATGTAAGACTTTTTTTGTAAGAAAAAGAAAGAAATTGACCCATTAGTCAGTTAAAACTTTAAGCGATTGCACAAAAGCTAAAACATGAAAACTTGAAAGAATGGAGTGAGTGGGCTTCCACAAAAAATGTTAAGCAGCAAAACTGTTCAAGTGAGAGAGATAACAGTGACATAAAGCTAACCTTTTTAATCGCAAAAGCAGGTGCATGGAGCACAGAAAAGAGAATGAGGGAGAGTAAGAGGAAAATTAAATGCTTTCCAGACCACATTCTGCTAACTAAGCTTTCACAAAAATATTAATTGCTTTAAAGGTGACAGGCTCAGTCCTCTTTAATCAAAAGAGAATGCACAAACGTGAATAAAAAAAAAAAAGAGAGAGAGAGAGAGAGAAGAGAAGGAGAGTGAAGTAGAGAAAGAGTAACAAGTTATCTAGCTCTTTCCCCTGCCGCTCTTGAAAAGGGGCTGCTTTGGGGGAAGGGATTTGAAGTGAAAAGGTAACTCGCAACAAAGCTCTTATTAATAAGTGAAAGGATGAGTCACTAGCTGAACAAAATACCGCAAAAGATGGAAATCTCATCATGATCATAATTCAGTTAAGATAAAAGATTTTAAGCAAATATATAGTGGCTAAACCGTTTAAGGAATATATCAAGAAATCAGGAAGAGATAACTATTTTAAAACAACTAGTACATGCAGAGAATTCTCCTGTTATGGAAGAGGTATTATAGACAACTATTCATCATGTACAGTTGTACTCCCTCTGCTGCTGATGCAGCAGCTTATACAAAACGAGTTTACTTTTCTTTTTTCTTTTATTTTTAAGCTGCTGCGGGTGTATATAGTCAGCCATGCTAATGCACAAACCTCGAGAGGCTCTCTTTTTGTGTCTTCTTTTTTTTTAAAAAAAAAAAATCTCTTCCACCTAAACCAACATAATGCACAGAAAGAGGGTTGTTTTTGCTTTACGGTCATGTCGTGAAATATGTTGGTATAATTTACAGATTATATTTGTCAATGATTTGCATGATCCTGGCTAATAAATGAATGAATAAAGTGTACACATTTATTGAACCAGAAATTACAACATGCGGGATTTTGCACAGAAAAACATGCTAAAAAACAACTGATTAATGACCGTGACCGTAGGTTCAATCAATTCAATTTAACTAATTTGTGAAACATTCTCTGCCAAAGCAAACTAGTTACAGAGGTTGAGTGAGTTTGACGACAGTAAGCTAGCTAGGTCTGGTCTGGCCCCATATGGCAGAAGCCCTCTCCAACCGGCAACCACACCATCATTCATGCCTCTCCTATCCTATCATTGAGATATTATCAACCAGTTGTGTTTCCTCTTTTCTTTTCTTGTTTAGGCTTGTGTTACGTGCCTGTACCATTACACATTACAATGCCTGTGCTGTGATGTGAAGAAAGATGCCATAGTAGAAGAGAATAATCATATTATAATGAACCCTGTCTTGTCATGCATATATGTGTTGTGTTGTGAACTAAATACACGACTCCATGATCATCTTCATTCTTGACATTAGCCCTCTGTCCATCATACTCCATAATCATAAAACAAATACGGTCTTCTTTTAGCCTAATATGTATATTTTTTTTTGCTGAGTGCTTAATATTTTTGATAAGTTATGTTTTTAATTCCTTATCATGTTGACTAAGGGATTAAAATCATGTGTAATTTTCAAAATGATGATTTAATTTTAATTTTTATTATTTTGTTTTAATTTTAAAATCATTTTGAATTAGTTCATGTAAAAAAATATAGGGGGTAAAAATATATTATTTAAATATTTAATGGGAAATAAGTTTTTTATGGAATCTAAAATAAAACAACAAAATAAAAAACAAAAATTTATAAAGATTAGTTTATTTTTTTATAAAAATTAAAGTAAAAATATTTTATTCGGCTACTTGTGGATAATTATAATGAACTATATATTTTGGATTTAAGGAGAGGATTTTTTATTTATAAAAATGATTTGTTATGATATATTGATGATCAACTCACCCAATAATATGTTTATTTTTCTCTCGATAGAGTACATTTTTTAGTTTATCCTATTATATTAGTGAACATAACAAAAATAAACAATCCAATAAGGAAATTACTATTAGTCCCTACAAACAATGTTTTTCATCCCTACAAAAGTTTAAATTCTTTGAAAAGTAATATTTTATCCATATATTCAAACACTTCACCTCTACTCTCATCGTGTTCTCCTTCTCCTCATCCCATGTTGAATACACAACTAAAATATGATACGAAAATATGATGTTATTGTGATCTTTGTTGAGATATACAATAAAATCACATTTTTATTTTGTATTTTTAGAACAAAAAATAAATATACAACAAAAATACAATTTTGTTTGTGACCTTCGATGAGGCACAACATAATTGTATTTATGTCGTGTATTTTTTTTATTATTTTAATAAAAAAACACAACTGAGTCACATTTTCATTGTGATTTTTTATATAATTTTTTTTATCAATTATAAATACAAATTACCTTTTTTTAAAAGTAATCAAATTAATTATGATATAATTTACTATTTTTAGCATTATTCAATATATTTTTTTAACTAAATTAAATTGATTGGATATAATTATCATTTATAAAGATGATCAAATTAATTATTATAAGAATTACTTTTATTAATCGTAATTAGATCAATTCATGATATTATTTTGATTACAATTAAAAAGAGTATTTTATGTCATCATTAATTTAAATTTAAACAAAAAAAGTAATTTAGGTAACAATTAATTTTATTACTATTGAAAAGGTAATGCGTGTCATCCTTCATATAACTTGTATCAAAATTAATTTAAGTAAAAAATGTAACTTAATTATGCAATTATTTTTTCATGAAAAAATACCCAACGAATACCCGTTGTATAAAAAGGGGGTGCAAAAAAATTATACAGCAAAAATATATTTCCATTTTGGATTTTATACAACAAAAATGTGTTTCTTTATTATATTTGAGGCGGAAAAAATATAAATTAAATCTTAATTTTGGTCCTCCTATTTTTACAATTTTTTTGATTTTGGTTCCCCTAAAATTTTATTACAAAATGTGGTACCTCCTAGTTTTCAAACTCTGCGATTTTGATCATTTTTTAAATTTCAAGCATTAAATGTTATAATTGACTATCTATTAAATGACATGATATATTTAAAATGAATTTATTAATACATAAATATGATTATTGTTTAATTAAATTAAGTAAAAATTAATTTAAAAAATTAAAGGAAATATGGAGACCCCTTCTTCTCCCTCTTTTGCTGGATTTCCTTTAACTTTTTTGTTTTTTTTAATAAAATCATTTTGAATATGTCATGTCATCTAATAGACAGTCAACTATAACGGTCAATCTTAGAAATTAACAAAAGAAATAAAATTGCAAAATTTGAAAATCAAGAGGACCAAATGTTACAACAATATTTCAAGGGACTACAATCAAAATTTTGTAAAAATAGAAGGACCAAAATTATAATTTAACAAAAAATATATAACATAATTGTGATTCCTTTATTTAAGTGTATAAAAAATCATAATTTTATTGTAATAAAGGAGTTAAAAAATGTATAACAATAAAATCATAATTTTATTGTGCATTTTAAACCTCTTGCTAGAAGTAAAGAGCAATTTGCATGCAACCGGGAGTAACTCCCATCCAATAACATTCACAAAATTTGAATGGACTTTTGGGGTAGTAAAGGATATGGAAGCCCAATAAACGTAGAACTGGGAGCCCATCAAAGGTGAGTTTGTTCTTCTAGGGTTACAGCATAAGAGGCCGAGGTTATTTGGCTGCCTCTGTCAGGGCTTTCTATTGTTTGTTCGAAGCCAAAACCCTAGCAGCCGGCGAGAATGGTGAGATCTCCTTCTTCTTCTTCTCCGACGAGAGTGAGACCTATTTGTTGTTTATGAATGTTGAATATGCATTTTGCAGGCAGACGTTGAGGTTGATGCGGCGGCAGCGGCAGGTGCAGCGCAGCCGAAGAAGAGAACGTTCAAGAAATTCAGCTTCAGGGGCGTGGATCTGGACGCGCTTTTGGACATGTCCACCGATGAACTGGTGAAGATGTTCAGTGCGCGAGCACGTAGAAGGTTCCAGAGAGGTCTGACGAGGAAGCCCATGGCCCTGATTAAGAAGCTACGTAAAGCGAAAAGGGAAGCACCAGCAGGTGAGAAGCCAGAACCAGTGCGCACCCATCTCCGCAACATGATTATTGTGCCTGAGATGATTGGTAGCATCATTGGAGTCTACAACGGTAAGACCTTCAATCAGGTTGAAATCAAACCCGAGATGATTGGCCATTATCTCGCTGAGTTCTCTATTTCATACAAACCCGTCAAGCACGGTAGGCCTGGTATTGGTGCCACTCACTCTTCCAGGTTCATTCCTCTCAAGTGAAAACCTTACCAAAACTCTTGTCAGATTTTCTTTTTATTTAAGCATTTTATTTTTCACTTTTCTGTCTATCATGACTCAATAGTATCAACATTTTATTTAGTCTTTGATTTTGTCAACTTCGATGACTTGTTCATTTTAAGCATTGGAGATTTATGCATCAATATTTCTCCAAATAGTCTTTTTTCTACTTGGGTTTGTGAATTCGTTAATGGATGAATGCAAAACTTATTTGGATGACTGGCATTGCTGGATTCAGAGAATTTGAATGCAATTTTATACACCTGATTCGTGTCATGGTAGCTACTAGCTAGAAATTTCTGCACGGGTTTTGGTAGATGGTAATTTTTTTGATTTAATTATCAGCACCTGTTATGCATGCTTCGTGAAAGTAATGTAATTCTAGCAACTATCAACCAATAATAAATTTGAACGTTTTTAACTATAAGTAAATTTGCCTGTTTTCTGTATGCGCGAGATGGAAAGTAGTCATTTCTTTTCATGTTAAATATTAGTTCCATATATGAAAAAAATTACTCAACCCAATTTAGCCCTTGAGAAAAAAAAAAAACCCCACTATATTGTTCCTTGAGATTTCAAATGTGCGTGTGGTGTGTATTCTTAGTGAAGAACATTTATTAAGAGATCAATGAGTACATTTTCACTTTTTCATAGATTCATTATTTATGTATCAGTTGAAACGCGGCTAAAAAGTAAGATTTTCACTATTTGGTGACTTTTTTATCAGAGATATAATCTGACCCGAGTAATTTCTTAGGTAGTAACACAACGTGTTTTTCTGTTTTAAAGTCCGTTGAATGCGAATCCAAGGACTAGAATTCGTTTAAGTGACCATGGATAAACAAACACTAGAATTCGTGTTCACCAATATTTTTATTGTTAGCGGAATAATGAAGTATGAAAATCAGTAACAAGGGAGTAACGATAAAAAGTAATATATATATATATATATATATATATATATATATATATATAAGAGAAACTTTCCACTACATAGCCTATAATCTAGTGTCATTTTTGGGCTCTCTTTCCCCCACCTCTATCAACAACATTGACCATATTAAAACATATTGTTGCAATGATCAAAATGATATTTTTCACAATAACTAAAAATGAAAGCAACTATACCTTTTCATAAATCGTAAAATATTTTAGTCTAAATCTGCATATTGATTTTTATAAATACTTTACATACATGAAAAAATATATTAATGTAGGAATTTTCACACCACATACCTGTTTAAAATATTTTCATATGATTTGAGAATTTGTACATTTTGTTGATTTTTCAATTAAGTCAATATTATAATAATTGTTATAGAAACCAGCATACTTATTTATAATTGATGAACTTAGAATGAAATTGATTTTTTTACCCGATTATCCCTTTTAATTTTTTTATCTACCCAACTATTCCTCCCCCAAACTATTAACATAATTATCCCTCATTATTATTCAGTGTGAATTCGGGTCTTCCAGTTCTAAATTCACTCCTTATTTTTATTTTTTTATACTTTTTGCAGACTACTTTAGAATTTGTGACCCCAACCTGATTTCTAAATGGTTATTTTTCCTTTTTTTTTTCTTTCTGCAGGCCCATATTTACTATTTACACCCCACTTACTATACACGATCCCGTTTATTTTACTTTTTGCAGACTCTGCTTAGAATTTGATAATCCCAAACCCGAATTCTAAACAGTTTTTTTTTCATTTGTTTATTTTATTTTGTAATTTTTAATTAATTAGTAATATATTCAATTATTGTATTTTAATAATGAGTAATTATAAATTTTAATATGTATTGTAACTAATTAACTAATGTAACTAATTTTTAATATATTGGCCAAAGTATGAAGGGCCAACTATACCTGATAATCCAGAAATGTGGAGTAAAAAATAGTCTTCCAATATTAACCCCTATATACATTGAAATGGACTAAAGAGAAAGGCGCAACCGAAGTGTTGTTCATTGTACAAAATTGTTGGTTATTCTAACAACAAATGTCTAAATAATCAAAGAAACACCATTCAAAGTCGGCAAAGTATCCATTAAATAGTTGTTGATAATTAAATATATTACTAATTAATTAAAAATGTACAAAACAAAAATAATCAAAACAAAGAAACAAATAAAAAAAATTGTTTAGAATTTGGGTTTGGAGGTAACGAATGAGGTCCAGCAAAAAGTAAAATAAATGGGGTTATAAATAGTAAATGAGGGTCTGAATAAAAAACGAAAAATTTGCAAATTGAATTTAGGAATCCTGAATTCTAAATGGAAGTCTACAATGTGAAAAAAAAAGTGTGAATTCGGGTTAGAAAGAGTAGCACGTCTCTAATATTCTTTTTTGTTCCATCCTGAATGTTAATTTGTCATTAATCCCAGGGGCATTCTATGGCGTGATTTAAAAATTGTTTTGTTGAGAAATACTTACCAATATTGATGAACTTTTAAACATGTTTTTTTAACACTTTATTGGTCGATTAAAATATATTGAAGATTATAAAATTTTACAGTTGTTTTTTACTTTTTTACATTTGCAACCATACTAAAATAATATTAGTGTCTGGGTCGTAGAAAACTCTCACTCCGATTAAGATTTTCAATCAAAAAGAATTCTGTAGCAGTTTACAGGAAGTTTGACAATAAGAAAATAAAAGCAAAGAATGAAAAACAAAATATGTCCCTATATTAAAATTTAGTAAAACAAAAGAATTGAGTTTTTTTTTTTTTTCTCCTGTTTTTATTTTTATTTTAATGTAGATTGCTGATGCACTAAAAAAAATGGGAGCAGGTGCTTTACTAATGCTAATAATCTTTGTTGAGCTAAATCTTTCATGGTTCAGGTGCTTTAGTGTTAGCAGTTAGCACAGTTACTTCACGAGCTGGTGCAAAATCTTTGTTGTTTAATGAACGGTAAAAGTGTGGCAACAGGAAGGTTATTGTTGGCATGGGTGGGAGAATGAGCAGCAATAGGGGTGAACTGGGGCACGGTTTCTTTGCACAAGTTGAAGCCTTCCACGGTGGTTGGTGTTCTGGAGTTACAATTGGGCCTATGTTAAGGCCCAATTAGTTACGATATGATTCAACGAATGTGGACTGAGACTCAGTCCACTCAGGTAGTTACTAACGTGCAGGTGGAGGCCGGAAATATAGGAAACCACTCGTGCACGATGCAGTTAGCCAACGGTCAGGTACTATGCCTATAAATACATAATGCTCGTTGGTG
>PYAF01002407.1:5777101-5790501 GCA_007407185.1 Glycine tomentella | reverse complement strand
GGAATGTAGAGAGAAAGTATGATTTTCGTATATATTAAATCTGAGGCCAAATGACTCCTTATATAGGAGTTTTCCAAACAATGCAACTCTTGGCGATAAACCATCGTAACCGTTGGTTATCAGAGCGGTTGGGAGTAGTTATTTTTCTAACCTTTCCCAAGAGCGGTTATAAGTAGTTACTATTTTGAATTGTTAACCGTCTCTTATTCATAACTCATAAAGTTTAAACAAAACTCCAACAATCCCCTGGATCCCAGCCAGGGGCGCTGCCTCTTAGAACCCCGCACCGTAATCGCGGTCAATTATGCGTTGGCTCAACAAGCGTGCACTCCGCACTACCCTAACTTGTTTCCAAAGCTTAACGCGTAATCGCATTGGCCTATAGTAAATCACATTACTACTAAAATCCATTGATGACACTAAAATCACCAACACCTAAGTCTGTTATTCTAATTTCAGCTGATTCATTTGACTCCTGAAATACAAAAATAAATTATTAATTACAAGGAAAGTGGTAAATTTCAAAAACAAAATAGTTGCACATATTCCTTATTGAGATGCACCGTTGGTTGAAGAGATTCATGCTTTAACTCAGCAACAGCAAAGCCAAATCAAGCATGGTAGACGTCATCTCATCAACTCTGGTTTTCAGCTCATCAATTTCTTTCTCCACTTCAATATTCTTGTCTTCTAGCCTTGCAAGGGCCAGTCCTTGATTTGTGAATCCCTGTGATTAAACACACAAACAAACATCTCTTCAAGTTGTCAACCTTTTCTTTAAGGCAGGTTATCATTGCTGCTTCCTGTTTCTCACATTCAATGGCCTGTCACATACTCACATATATAAGAAATTAGAAACTCCTTCACACCCATATAACATAACAAAATAGAATACTAGGATTCATTACCTTGGCCACTGAGGTGGGCCTTGATTCTAGTTTTGAAACGCTGCTGGTTTGCACCATTGTTTCGAATCTAGAAAAACTGGACTTCAATCCGCGAATTTCCTTCTCTAGAGCGGAAGACTTTTCTCAGTGAGCTTGGACTTGGTGTTCTATTTCTGTAAACTAGACAAAAAGAAACAACAATTTTAATAGATACTAGTGCATATGTTACCATTGACCAGTGATATGACCAAAATAATAGTAAAGGGCAATTCTCACCATTTAGAATTAGACATAAACTAATAATCATTGAAACTAACATAAGGAAATTAAGATTTAAGACTAATATTATGTTTCACAAGACTTGAAACTGAAAGCATAGGATACAATACCAGGTTTTGGTCTTGCAATAGAGGTTGACTGAGCAAGGCAGAAGAATGAGGAAGTAGGGGAAACAAGCCGTGGCCATTGGTTGATTGTGCGCTTCCCATGCCCAACAAAGAAACTTATACTTAATAAAGTGCCTACAAGCTTAGCAGAATTAAATCTTTAACATTGAAGAAGATGTTATGTAAATATATATTTATTTGCTGATCATTACATTACTCCTAGACAGTCTAGTCTCTTCTTATTCCATCGCAATTTGTTGGAAATCTCATAGCATCACTCAACATTCTGCAACGACTTTGGATATTTCGATTATACAAGCAATTAAGACGCGTGAATCAGTTTTAATTTTTACCGCTGTTTTTTTTAATGAGCAAAAATCTCGTCTTATATATAAACGTATATCTCTCAATCCTTCACATACACTTTCATGGACAGGGCGGACTCAGACTCGAATCCCATCACATATAAAATAAAATTCATGCAGCTAATTTATACCCTTAATTTTCATACAAAATATTTATCTTTTTTAAAATCATCAATTATAAAATATGAAAAATTAGACATACCTTTCTTTCTTACGATACAGTGTCTTTCAGTGTTTGTCTCTTTCTAATGTTGTGGCTCTAGCTCGTGTTATTGTGTGTTTCTAAAATTTAAAAATTACAACAAGTGAGTTCATAGACAATTGTTTATATAAGATTTAAAAAACAACTTCAATTACAAGAAAAATGGAGTTTAACAAAGTCCAAAAAAATAAAAACTGATTATATAATAACTAAAAATTGATAAACTATTTAGATCAAATTTCTTTTTTAAAAAATTATTATTGATTTTATAATTTTAAAACACTAAAAGATAAAAAATGATTGTATAATAATTAAAATTTAATAAAATATAATATTCGAATACAATTTCTTTAAAAATTACTACTCATCTTATAATTTTTTTAAAAAAGTCAAGTAAGGGGTATTTGCTCTCATGATTTTATTCAAGTGTGCTTTCCAGTAAATTAACAACCTTCTATCCCTATACTTTCTTTTTCACCAAATCTATCAAGGTAGGGGATGAAGCATCTACTAACTCAAAATAAACCTTCTATCCCTATGCTTAATTACTACAAATCTTGCTTAAGTGTGCTTAATTACTACAAATCTATCAAGGTTTATTCAATAATCTAAACTCAAAATAAATATCTCCTCTCAGTTAATCTTTATAATTAATTTCTAATCTTCTACTATAAATGATCTTACTAACTTCTACTAACTCTTTGCTGTCAAAAAAATAAAATAAAATTACTAACTCTTTAATTTCTTGTTACTAACTATTCTTATTTTATTTTCCTCATCACCACCAGCACGCAAAAGGAAAATTTGAAACGATCAAACGACACTACTTTATTTCCAAGTAAATTGTATGCTGATCAATAAGTGCGAATTCTAGTAGTTATTTTTCTTTGGTAATTTTTTTTGCGAGGACCTGCCAATAAGTGTATATGAGATATGTCTTGACTTTCTAGACTCAACTTTCTCTTTGAAATTTTTTATCCAAATAATTCATGAATTCCATATAATCTTTTAATAAGGTAACTTAATATGTTTTAGATATTAAATAAACATTGTTTAATAAAATGATTAAATAAACTTAATCATTTTTAACTAATACGGAGTATATTTTAAATAACTTATTCATTTAAAACTGTTAACTGTTTAAATATTAAATTAAATTCCTTAATTTTATAGATTATTTTTATTCTTAACAATGAAAATGTGAAAAAGATCTTATATAATAAATATCGGTTTAAAAATAAAAAATCTTAAATATAAGACATTTTTGTTTAGCTTGAACTTAAGTTTGATTTAATCATGCGAGTAGTTTAATTTAGTAACCAATAATCAAAGAATATGGATTTAAAATTCTTTAAATTCACCACATATTAGTAATGAATAGATAAAATAAAATACTAAATTATTTAAATCTTATTAAAAATGAAACATTATTATTTAAAATATATATTTTTATTTCATGGAATAAATAAAATAAATTTTATGTAATAGTCTTATATATGTTACTAAGTTAATGTTATAAATTCAACAAAAATAAAATTTAAACTTATATATATTTATCTGTATAATTTGACTTTTTTTTTGTCCCTATATTTTTTTCTGTGAATCATTCCTATAAATTTCAAACATTTTGTTTTTAGGTCCCAGCCGCTAGTCATCCCTGCAAAAATTTCAAGTTTCAACATGTGCCAAGTCAACATAACACAACATCATCAATGTCATGTGTATAACAGTGTCACATCATCATTCTAGTAAAAACTAAAACTAAAACTAAAATAAAATTATAAAGACTAAAATTAAATAAAAAAATACTGCAATTGAATCTATAAATTATGAACCATTAGTTTCCGTGGTTCAATTGTCAGGTCGAATTTTAAAACTTTGAGATTTACCTTTTAACTTTCTCCAACCATCACATTTGAACATTTCTTCGTGGCATATAATAAAATAAATAATCAATCTGATGATTTTGTAGACATGAAAAAAAAGAAAACAGAAGAAAATCCACCTTGTGATTTTAGACACTCATAAAGGAATGTTTTCAATTAATTTCTCAAATACATACCCTTGCAAAAAAATGTAATTACAAGAAAACATACGCTTGCTAATTGATATTTAATCACCAATGGCCTAGCCAAAAATAATGGCAAATATAAGAGTGAAAGAAATTGGATAGAAGGGGGCATTATCTTTCTGTCAAGGAGGAAAGCTAGAGTTGGCTTTAGGCACAACAACTGACATGCACTTAAGTTTTTTGGAGCAGCAATTCTCAATCCAGGGCATGTGCTCAAAGAACTCTTCATAGATTGCTGAAGCCATTGCACAAGACTTATGGTAAACATATTTCTCACCAAAATTAATTCCAAGGTGCTAATGCTGAAATGCCTGAATATTCTATTCTGTTCCCCCTTTTATTCTCAAATGAAGTAAATAAATAAATAATCAAACCCATTTGTTCAATCTACAAACCTCATCCATCCAAAAACGGGAAGACAAAGTTCTACTTGTAATGAAAGTGTAAATAAACTCCATATCCACCCTTTACCGAATCCTTCACATAGAACCCCATCATCATTCACAAGTCAATCGAAGACCATTCCCAGTCAAGAACACTGAAACTGACATGGATGCTGTAGTTTGCCTCAAGTATCATCAACTTGTGAGTGAAAAACAAAACTGGGAAATGTAGTGGTGATATCTCTGCCAAGGAAACAATTTAAGTCAGATGGTAGATTCTAGAGCTTGATAAAATAAAATAGTCCCTGAGAAGTATAATACATAGACGTATTAGAAATGTTATCCAGGACAAAATAAATTAAAAGGTAATTGTATTGGTGCCAAAATCCAAATAGCTATCATTTAAACAAACTTCTAATATGAATATTAATGAACCATAAAGTTTACAATTTTACATGCATAGTCCACACAGGTCATGGGCATGTATGTGTATATATTTTGCTTTTTTTAATTATTCTTTTAATGATACGATATATTAGCAAGCAACTTCCAAACAGAAGTTACAGTTTTTATTTCAAAAGAAATACGTTAGGTTTCTTTCTTTTTCATTACCAACTTGAAAGTGGCAAACAATACGCACATGCAATTATGAGAAGTGTTGAGAATAAGAGGAGATAAGGGAAGAATACCATTTCCATTTTATTATAATTTCAGTTTCTTTATAATAGTATTATCAACTAGTTTAAAAACATTTGAACTAGTAAGGATTTGAAACTTTTGCTATAAAAATATTTTAAGAAAAACACCTGTTCTCTTTATTAATACTGGAGATTATCATTTTAATAGTAGGGACTTGCTTATCCAGTTTGAATTAGCAACAAAATCAATTCAGCCCAGAGGCACTGGCTAAAGAATCAATAATAGAATTTTTTATTTATTTATTGAAAATCGCATTGGGAATGCAATGAAATCATAGTAGGGGTGCATTAACAAAAAAAAAAAAAAGTAATAAAAAAACATTTTTCATGCTTTTACTTGATATTATGATTCATTTTAACACATCCAAATAAGCTTGGTTACATTTCCCTCACTTGCGAGATAATTTCAAAATCCGAAGAGTGGTTAGTAATGGAAAGAAACTCACTTGAGATACTGAAGAGTCATATTTTTCAGAAGGGATGGATGCCGCAAGACAAGGTTTCGCCATTCTTCCTTGTCAATCTTCCCATCATGTTTGGTATCAGCTTCCTCAAATGTCTAAATAACTCGAGAACTATCAGTGACATACAGAGAAGATAATAGTAGCACAAGAATGATTTTATATACCAACGTCATCATTATCAACTCAACACACAAAACTCTGGTACCTTGTGATTTTCACAAGAATAAGGCTGAAAAAAGGTTTACTATATTTAGCAGATAAATTAAGTAGCAACTTCGGACCAAATATGAGGAAAACATCACATTATTCACATAGAGTACACACAGCTGTCAAAATTAATAACTAAAGTGAGATACAATGAACTGATGAAGGATGAACATGCACCAGCAAACAGAACATGTGTACAAAAATTAATTACAAAAATTAAACAGCTGTTTTCCAAAGTATGCATGCTTTGCATTTAATTGACATGCTTCATAATATTGCTTTTACTTCTATAGACTTTCAAGTGACAAAATATAAATAATAAATTTCATACTTATTTTAACACGAAAAAATAGAAAGCAAGCAAAAAAGAAAAGAAAAAAAAAGTGCTTATAAAATGCTTCAATTATACAGTCTAGTAATGAACATGAGATTTGATATGCAATTAAGTTATCAGATAAATGAAGCACCTTGTCAATAATACTTTCGATCACATCATCTGAAAGATTCATGCCAGATTCAGCTAGAGTGGCCACTACCATTTGTTTTACCTATATACAAATAACATAAATCATCAATGTATATTATCAAATATATGCTGCTATAAGAAACATATCATATCAGAGTATCAAACAGATTTTGAGAAAAGAAACAATTTTTTGCACTACAATTCTAAAACATGATTTTAAATTCATTTGCAGTTAAATTCTGGGAAGATACTCAAGTTTTAAAGAGGCAAAAGAAAAAATAAAAGTAATGCATAGATTTTGAGAATGCATAACTTCCAATGTTAAAGCTAGAAGATAAAAAAAAATGGTTATTTTATCTCATGTATAATAATTTAATTTACAATTTCATCTAGGTTGTTCTCAGTTCTCACATCAGTAACTGATAAGAACAATTTGTCAAATTCTGTTCCAAAATAAGGTCATGTACCTAAATATTACCAAGACAATGATAAAGTTGTTTAATTCCTGAACAATATATCACCTATAATTCAACCCTTTGTTTCTCCCAGTGTTAAAGCCTTGGCCTATAAATGAAGGTGGCCAATTAAAATATGAAAACTCTTCAGTGAGACTGGTTTTCAATACAGGGCATTGGACCACGAAAGTATTAAAAATACATATGCAGTGGGGTTAGAAAAACAAACTATGTAAGTTAAGGCTGATTCAAGTTACTAACATATAACTCTATCCCTCATTGAATGTCAGGAGACCCAAACAAAGTAAAAGAAATAGTCCTACATGGTGGGTGGACAAAACTTCATCTATTCAACATCACAAGAAAAGAAAATTACCTCCTGCCTTTCAATAAAACCTTGCTGTTTGAGATCATACAATTGGAATGAAACTGCAAAAAGGAAAAGTTGGGAATCCCCAACATATGCATTACTATTAATAACTAATGCATTAAGGAAATAAATAAACTACAGAAACAAAACATGATCTAGCTCCCTCTCCAATAAATGCTCTTCCCATTCAAAACCCAGATAAAAGTAGACCACATAGCTAAAGTCTTCTAAACATTTGTCATTCTTACACTCAATCTTATCATCAATTGGTGCATTGGGATGAAATACAGAGAGAGCACGTGCAAACTCTTCAAAATCAAGTATCCCATTGTGCTTTGTATCAAACAAGTCAAACACCTACAAACAGTACAAAATCATGAACAGGACAAATACAAATTCTAAGGTTCACATCATATGTATATGGCATACAACTAACTTTTACGTAATCAGATCAAAAAGATTACACAAAAAGAGCCATCCACATTAACAAATCAAAGATAAATACAAAAATGGTATAAAATGCCACATTTGTTAGCCCATATAGTAACATAGTTACATGTAAAACACATCAAACAGATTATAATAATGAATACAAAGGTAGTTGAAAAATTAATTTTACTATGGAAATTGAAAATACTATCCAGAATTATGGCGTTTTCATAAAAACTACGCATACAAATATTTTTGGCTTAAATATGTTTTTGGTCCCTCAAATTTAAGTCACTTTTGTTTTTGTCCCTCAAATTTAAATTTTCCTTTTTTAGTCCCTCAATTTAAATAAATGTTCTTTTTAGTCTCTCTTACAGTAAAAAAAAACTGCCACAAATGGTGCATCCAAACCACAAAAAATCAGTCAAGATGGACTAAAAAAACAAATTTAAATTTGGGAGACCAAAAACAAAAGTGGCCCAAATTTGAGTCTAGGTATCAAAAACATATGTAAGCCAATATTTTTATATTGTTGTTTCTTTTTCCTCGGGGTGGAAATGTAAAAAGCAGTTGGAAAAAGAAAAACAAGTTAATGTTCTATGTACCCTATCTGCAAATAGGCTCTCTTTCTTGTTCGTCTTGAACAATGCCAACTGAAATTCTTCCTGCCATGTAAAATCAGGAAACCATCAAAACAAACAAAAAGACAATGTTTAGATCTACAAACAAACAATGCCATAAACAATATAAAATGTTGTGAGTTCTGAGTTTTACATAAAACATAACACACTTGTAAAGATATGATTAAAAGGGTATACTAGGAAAAATGACACAGTCCAGAAATGTTGAAAATACAAATATCACAAGTTCATAACACAAACTGATAGAAGGACAGAACAAAAGATGATATAAAAAAACCTTATTAATTAGTCCGTCATCAATCACTGCACTGCTGATCTTCTTGAACAGTTCATACAGCGCTTCAATCTCACTTACACTAACTGCATCAACAATAAAACACATAAATATCTTATTTTGCTAATATTTCTTTCCTATTTTTTTGCTTTTGACAAAAGAAGAAAATTGAGAGAAAGAACAGATGAATATTCTATACTAGTGAATCAATTCTTAACAAGAGCCTCAATATCTGAACAATAAGAATGTACAGATTCATTGCCATCTAACTGCTATCTAAGTCTTCAACAGCTTTCAACAGTTACTATAGCCACTAAAAGGAATTAAAAGGATATAAAATGGTAGTGTTGAAGTGAGCTTCATTTGCCATTCAGATGATAGAAAGAAATTGGAGATATGACATACACACTGTCTCTCTTGCAAGAACTTCTGGATTTTCTAAACCTGTAGGTTGCTTTGACGAATCGGCATCACAACAATTTACCAGAGCAGCACACAAATGCTTTAATCCGTCTAGGCACTGCACCATTATCTCTTCCAGAAGTCAAAACACTCCATACCTGAAATCCAGGAGGAAAGAAGGTAAACTAATTAAATGTGTAAATGTATAGATTTTTCTTCTTTTGACTTTAGTCATTGATAAAGAAAACAAGTATGCAAAAGAGAGAACTCAAATTGATAAATCAAGTGACATGTTAAATGTAAGACAATCATTTTGAATCTACTGCTGCAATTGATATGACACTTTTGAGAGATTTATCAACATATAAAAGAAAATGAGTGCAAGTCAATTAAGTTTTATGCATACATCTTCATGTACAAACATACCTGTAATGATGGAGCAAACAAGAAAAGGCAGCAACACACAAATGACTACCATTTTTCCTGATAAAATTGCAGATAACCAAGCCTGAACTTATGCTTGATTTGACACAATGTTTGGCAAGCAATACCACAGGCAATAAACAGATTCAAGCCTGTGGTGACAACAGAAAGAAACATTTTCAATCTATGTTTTGAAGCCAACACAATTTAATGGATGAAAACCTTTTATTTCTCATTTCCTCTGAAACATATTTGTTGCTATTCAGTTCAGGACAAGAGGCATAGAAAAAGATTTGGATACAACTTTATCTAGTTCAAGGAATCCAACTGTTTCCTGTCTGAGAAGAAACTAAGGATAATGTAGTACCACAAAAGCTTCTACAATTAGCATAACTAGAAGCATGTATTTGCGGAAATGGCTGGCATTAATAACATTGTCAGCTATCCCAGTGACATTGCATTTCAGCAATAATTAATGCAAGCCAGCCACCTTTGTCATCACATTGCTTTAATCTTCACAGATTCAATAGTCTCTCAATCAACAACAGGAAGTAAATATGATATTCCATGGAACAATAAATTGATGTATATGAAAACACGTTGCATACATAATATTTCAAAATCTATAACAAAACATAAACTTTTTATTGTTACCGCACTTTACCAGGGAACTTAACGATTCAATTAAAATTCAATACCAAACCTAAATAGACGGAGCATTCCATCCTCCACCTAAAATTTCCATGCAGTGTGCGGAAGGAAAGTATTGCCACCCTCTAAAGAAGAGAGTTTAACAGTAAAATGTGTGCCACTACAACAAATCTTTTAGTAATTCAAGTATGATTCTACACCAGAGCCAACAAAAACAGATTCATCCTCAACCATGGAAAGCAGAAACGAGATATGGGAGAGTAGTCTCACGAATTTAATCTCCCAATCGAATAGATTAGCCAAGTGATCACTTCCAAAACCAGGTAATCGAAAACCACAGTTTCAACAGCAGAGCACAGAATTCAGCGACAGTCGCACACTCTTTGACACAAAACATGGGATTTTTAGCTGGACATGCAACAAGCAAGGCAAAAACATGGCCACGAAAAAGATTTAATTTAAACAGCATACTGGTCGTACAACGAGAAACATATACATCACCATTGATTATTGATTAATACACAACAAAATTAAAAATTAGGGATTCATAACGAGATCTACGGAGAGTAATTAAATAATAAAAATAAAAGAAAAAAAACGGGACATGAAAAGAATTGAGGTGAGAGGTATTGAAATGGAGAAGTGGGGTTTACCTTTCAGAGAAAGAGGGAAAGCGAAGGAGAGTTGGACTCAATATTCTCGGACATGTTTGTCTGTCTGGCTTTGAAAATTGTAATTTGGGAACAAGCAAACATGCAAGGTGGGTGGGTTTTTGTTTTTTATATAATTATTACGGTGAAATGAAAATGGGGAGATATGATTTGATTAAATGGCAAAGAAGGTGTGCAAAATTGAACAGTCTTGTGATTGTTCTGTCCAACCCAAAATAACAAAACTGACTGAATTAATTATTATATTTATGGAAAGAATGACATAAATGAGAATAATTAATTAGATTGAAAGAACCATATTTCATGTTTGAAGAGAGTGAGAGGAATGGCCTCAAGTTGGAAGGCATACCCATCCCATGCCATGGATGATTTGCACATGCACACAGCCCACACACCAACCTTCACACGTGCCTCTTTGACTGTGCTTTCCATTTTCATTTTTAGCTAGCAACTATTCCTTCTTAAGTGGCCAACTTTTTAAAATAAATAAATAATCAAAATGTGTTTATGATTAACTTTAGATTTAAATAAATATATTTCTATTCCTTTAAATATTACAATTTTTAATTTTTAGTGTTAACAAAAAAAAATTAAGTTTTTTAAAACAACTAATTATGATTTTTTAAATTTAATTTTATGTAATATTTGTATTATAAGAATAACAATATGATTAGTAATTTTATTAATAAAACTATATATTGTGTATTTGGGATAACATTGGCAAAATAGGTTTTGAACGAGTTCGAAATTAATTTTACAAATTTTATTTTGATGAAAAGTCACTTTAAGTATTGATATTTGTATTTGAATGTTTTTATTGTAATAATAAATTAGCAGTAAAATTCACGAAAAAATGATCGATCTAACAAAAAACATTATCCCAAATTAGTTTAACTTAAAATTAATTATAGATTCGAAAAACATTTTTTTTTCTTATTCAAATATTATAATTTAAAATGGATTACACAATTAGCTTAAGGTAGTTAAAGCTTATAAGATGTTGTCGAAATGATTGTTGAGCTAATGACCTGATCTGAAGCAACCCTGAATTCCAAGAGAATGAGAGAATGAACTGGTCTCTGGAATGTCGGCGTTGGCTGAAGATCGAAGCACATCGCTTTGAATCCAAAATTCTGTACGTTTAGGACACAAAGGCTTGAGCGTCCCTCGTCTTGGTGCAATGCGGAATGGGACCAGATTCTCTTCATTTGTTGCTGGGATTCTGTTCTAAACATCTATCTTATGCACCTCTCATTTTAAACATTTTCGCTATTTTATGAAAAAACCTTGTTTATACGGTATAGAAATTATTACAATAAGTGCATCTTTATGTACAACCCAATTTCGATTCTTAATTCTTATAACTCTTGCGTTGAAAACTTTAATTTATAGTGTAGAATGATACATTACTCAAATATTATTTAACAAGTTTGTTCATAAAAATTATAATCTTTATTTGAGATAATAAAATTTATCAAAGAGTTTTGCAAAACTGATACAAACAATAAATGTTAAAGCACAATAATTTTTTTTTCTTTCCAACTCATCACTTCTCGTGACCGCTTATTTCTTGCCTTAGTCACGAGGAAACTCAAGAACCCCATTATTAATCTTCAGCACAAGTCGAGTATATAAGTCAATTTCTACAGTGACAACTCACAAGTGAGATCTTCCGGCTTCAACGCTTGTTGTCTCATTTTGAAATACTGATTTCTGCGTCTTAATTTTTCTATCTTGTAATGTCATAATCAAGATGTTGATCATCACTTCATCGTAGAATTAGTTGCTGCCAACACTATCAAACTAGTTCATGTCAGAGCAACACCAATTAGTTGCTGTGTTTAACAAAGATCTTTCAATCCCTCAGTTTCAATCTTTCATTCGCAAGCTCAAGATTATGGACATTAACTTCCCGACTTAAGGGTCGGTTTAATTTGTTAAAAAATGTGTTACAGGACAAATGTTTCTGCTCCACTCTTTCTTTCTCTATAAATTAATAACTGTAATAATGAGATTTTTTTTTTTAAAAAAGGAAAACATATTGATTTTTTATATTCTAATCTCTATTTTATTTTATTTACGTTTCAATTTTTTTCTCTAAACACACGTTAAATTAGCAATAAATATTATATGCATATATAAAATACCATATATTATTATATATTTTAATATACCATAAATATTATAAATAATATTATATATATATATATATACATGCAATGTACTCCCTTTTTCTCTTATATAAGCAAAAAACTTTATTTTTTTTTCTCTCAAATATAAACAAAACTTAATTACTTTTGCTTTATTTAATAAGACTATCTTAAAAATATCTTTATTTGATAAGAATTTATACTTAATATAAAATTTCAATAAAAGGTAGTTTAGGAAAAATATTTATTTTTTAATTGAGAATAACACAATTTAATGAAGTTAAGTAACTTTTTTAATAAGGATGAAATCATTATCTTTTTCTTATAAAAGAAATCAGAGGGAGTATTATTTGTATTTCATTCACCCTTAAATATAAAACTCTTTTAATTAATTCATAATCTTTAAGAAAGTTGGTTAATAAAATTAGTGAGCATTATATTTGTTAATAATTTTTTTTATTTTACCAAAATTACTATTAAATTTATTAGGACTCATAATCTCTCTTTTTATTTAATTAATTACTTTTTCACACAATTAATTAATATGTTGATCTTTTTATCCAATCCTTATAAGAGAAATAATACATTTTTTAATTATAACATTTATTATAAAGTAGTTAAGAGTATTTGGAATAATTAATGTAAAAAATAAATTGAAAAATCTTATAAAAATGAACAAATAAAATTATAAAAAATCTTATATTTAGGACGGGAGGAATAATATTTATGATATATTAAATATATAATAATATATTTTTTCATAATATATAATAATATAAATTATACTCCCTCTGATTTCTTTTAT
>PYAF01002407.1:5749067-5775526 GCA_007407185.1 Glycine tomentella | reverse complement strand
TAATTTCTTCTCTATTGAATTCTTCTTTAGTTGTAGCTGTAGCTGGTCTATGTTTTGCTCCCAGAAGTATCTCATGTGGCTTTGGCAGTTTGTGACTTGTGGTTGCCTTAGAGCCTTTGTCTTGTTCAAAATAGAGAAGTTGCACTACGGTTCTTAATGGCAGAAGCTCGTTTTTTACTGCATGGGCACGCACTTCTGGAGACAATCTTTGGCAGTCTAGAATCCCACACAGGCGCTTCTTGTCTGCCTTGCTCAGGTCAGGATGTACCTGTTCATGCATATAACTTAAATCTCATAAACCAAAAAATAATAAAAACTGGCCACTGAATTGGCTTCCCTTAGTATAGTCTTTGGAACATAATAAGCTAAATAATATGATACACTGTACTACAAAATATTTTTGTTTAACTATACAAAACAGTATGTACTTTTAGCTAATTAAATGTTAGCAAAATATATGATACTGTTACATACATAAGGGGCACAAATTAACTACACTAGTGAACTTCTTTGTCTTTTTGACTTATATGTTAGTCAACAATTTTTTGACTTACACTTGTATTCTAACCATCTCTCCCTCAAATGAGTCTCTTTTTCATAATATGTTGCCTTGGAGAGATCATTGTCTAAGATCACAGGCTAACTATATTAACCAACTTGACACCACATCCAATTCAAAGCTTAGGCATTAATCTAACATGGACTTCACCGCTAGCACTTTACACTCTAACATAGACTTATAATATTTATACAAATTTATTTTTGTCAAACAAAAGATATATTAAGGGAAGTAATCCCAATACTTGATTTTTTTATTTTTTTTTCACGTAAAATATTCCAGCATTAAAGCAAGGGACGACGAAAACTAAACAAGTGACTGCAGGTGTTATATGGGTACTTCACCTTAAGATAGATGTTAATTGCTTGGTAGAGATCATCATGATCTTCCCGGGCAATATTGGGCACAGTTTCAGCAAGAGACACAAACTTTGATACCTGCATGTTGTCATCCCTTGCGACCACTTGAAGATAGGAATCGATGAGCTTGCCAACATTTCTGATTGATCTCAAAAAGTAGCTGTTATCCACAGCCCCAGGGGACATTCTTTTCCAAAGCTTCAAGAAAGTTTCCAACACTGCTAGAACCAACTCTGTATCATAATAGTTCTGGTCAGAAGAGGATTTTGAAGGGTAAAGTAGGTCACTCACTGTTGCCTCTTCAAACTGTAGGCTTGCTCTTCTTATTAGTTCTGTTTTGGTCACCGAAGAGACACCAAGGTGAATTGAAATGCTGAGAAGCCTAAACAAGAAGCCAACCGAAACAGACCCTCTATCTGCAGGAATCATGCTCACGATTGTTTCAAGAATTTTTCGGTTCTTCTCCTTAGATTCTTCTGTTTGAGACGCTGAACTGCCAGAACTTTTGAGCTTCGTGAGGCCCGGTAGCCACCGGCAGGCATAGACATGCAAAGCTTCTCCAATAAGCTGCGGAGGGAGCACATAGGTTGATCTAATAGCCATGATTATGCACCTGAAAAGATCTATGTCAAGATCAGAAACATCCTCCGTCCACCAATCCTTTGGCACAGAATGGTGTTGTTTTTTTGTGTAACCTGGCCTGGTGTAGGTGTAGGACCATTTGACCTGCACAGAATCATCGTTTATGAGCTAAGAAAATTATCATTAAAAAAGTCACAAACGTGACAAATTTTGATGGATCTGAGGTCTTGACCTGTGGCGGGGGTGTGAGAATTTTCTCAATAATTGAATCAATGCACTTTCTGACAATACCAAGATTCTCAGACCACTCTGGCAACGTAGCAGTAGTTTGAAGCGTTGCAATGGAATCCTTCCAACCTTCAAGAATGCATGAGTTGAAGAAAGACTCAAGTTTGCCTACCAAGTTTCCCTTCTCAATGGAATCGTTCATTCTAAGGAACTTGGCAGCACAGAGAGCGGATACAAAGTTATGAGCACTTATGTTGATTGCGATTCCGTAACAAAACTTGGCACAGAGTTCAAAAGCATCTTCTCCTCCTGGTATGTCATGAAGCTCTAGAGAGACACTCTCGGAATCACTTGTGTCATAGCAAAGCCTTTGTAGGAGGCCACATTTTGGAAGAAGCGGAAACTGCAGCTAAAAAGAGCAGAATTATAGATGAACCAATGATTAAATTTTGATTTATCTTTTCACACACACCACAGCATTTTCATTCAAATCCCAATACCTTGTGTAACAGATAAGTAATGTCATTGATTTGTATCACAAGGTCTGCAGCTATCTCTGATATTAGAGTCCTGCATTATTATGATAATACATGTTAATTTGTAAAAAGGTTGTTGTATGTAGATTTTTTTTACCAAAAGGTTGCTGTAAAGTGCAAAATACCTGGTAGCTTGTTCAGTGTAGAAAGTATCTGCCTTTGTTCCAAGTTTCATGAACTTCATTTTTATTTGTTGTTATGAATACCAAATCGTCAAGAAAAAATCTCTACTTCAAAACCTGCAAGTTCAGAAGACTACACCTTGAACAACACTACAATAGATCTCAATCTCATAAAGTCATGAGAGAGAGAGAGAAGGCATTGATGTAAGTGTAACCCACTCAGAACTAAATCCAAAGGGTTGTCATGATGCATGATCATGAAACAGCAAAATACGGAAGCACCAACTTAGATTTCTTCATTTCAAGCAAAGGGATGAAGGAAGGACAAGGAAATCAGAAATCACCATACATGAAGGTGGAAGAATATGACATGATATCCTGTCCTGGTCGCTGTGTCGGTTATGTATGAGAAAATCCTCTTAAAAAAGCAGAAAGAGAATTTGCAACAAGACTTTACCTCAAGTTCTATTTAATTTTGCCTAAGTTCTGCCACTTCCAACCTCATTGATTTTTATATACAATCCTGAAGCCCTTCAATTCATTGAAGATGATGTCCTCTCCACATATTAAAGAAAATAAATAAATAAACCACCAAAATGCTTGGAGAGTTCTTGCAAAATGGCATGCACCTCTTTTTCTCTCTATCCATTGAAGTATAATAGAGTTGTAGGTGAAGTTTACCAAAAGTCTTGCGAATGCGGAATACTCTCGCTGACTAACATCAGGCTTCAGATTTTTCTGCCTCCTCTGCAGTTCCTGACACATGTAAACAAACTGAACAACATGAAAATTTTGTAAACGTTGGTAGATATTCTTAAGTTACGCATACGAATACGATAATAACGAATTAACGAAACAGTTTTTGTCCCAAAATTATAGAATAAAATAGTAAAAGGGAGCTGAAATTTGGGAAAGTGCTACTTATAATTATTAATTATATGTTAAAACGTTGACTCTTGCCAAAATATCCTTGCATATATGACTGGATTCCTAGCTAGCTACAGTAATAATTTCTTTAAATTTGTGTCAGAGAAAGACTCAAAGAATACTTTTAAGTAGAATGGAGCCAGTAGCATATACTTCGGGTATTGAATACTCATCCAACCCCACACAACTTAATAATAATAGCAAATGAAGAAAGAAGCAGCACCACGGCAGAAAATGCACTGAGCATGCATAAACATATATGATTACCTTGACGGTTGGGTCTTGGCCAGAGAATGGATAGTGGTAAAGCATGTTTATGCCATGTTTGGAAGTTGGGAATTAAGTGTTAGGTGAGCCAACATAAATGATTAGAGCTTTTACATTACAGTGGCTCTAAAGTATATGTATATAATTAAATCCGAAACAGATATGTACTAATACACACCCAACCAATCTCTATAGAAGATATACTTTTGATTCCATATATATAAAGATACGTTGCTTTGTCCAGACAATGATATGAAAATCCGAGAGAAAGTGATGCACCGGGCTAAAAACTAATCTTACCAAAAGCTTTCTAACCTAAGGCAAATAATACTGATAATTTCTTGTGTGGCTACTTTGTTATGTCACTTTCGCCGTGTCTCTAGAGAATTTTGATATATTAACCAATGTACTCTTTTTTTTTTTTTTGTTCAGTTTAAACCTATAATAGGCCCAGAGTGGTCCACTGCTATGGTCATCTCAATTATCTTATTCCCCATTAAGCATATAGGAATCAAGAAAGGTGGAAGCCAACCTTTTCTCCTTTCTTCAATCTGTTTCTCTTTTCTTTTCAATTTTAGTCATGAATTACTGAAAGAGTACAGTACAGCTTTATTTCATAAAGCTATCCTACCATTCACGTTTTGTTTGAGATTTGATTCAAATTTTGAATTATTAAAAAAAAATACTTAATTATATTCTTAATCCTCAAATATTATGATTATACGTTTGTTCGTTTTGATTTCATCTAATATTTAATGCATCTCACAAACTGGACATGACATAATAGTAACTAAATATTCCAGCTAAAAAACACATAATATTTGAATTACAATTGCATAATAAAGAGTTCTCTAACTGTATTGATTTAATTGATAATACTTGTTGGTAAATTATTATTATTTTTATGACAAAAATAAACAAAGAAAGTAATGTCTTTCCATTTTGAAAAAACTAATGAGTTAAACATGAGATGAAATTGGGATGGAAAGACATGATTATAAATGAGAGAAAACTTGAAGATCCAATTGGCACCATTAAAATTAAAATATGAGAAACCAAAATTGTATAATCATAAATAGGGGAAGGAGAATCTAAAATCCTTTTTTATAAATTAAATTATGGTATTAGCGGTAGGCTGTTCCCACTGTTCATTGGTTAAAATCTGACATGCAGCATGGTCTGTGCTTTGACAGACAAATGGTGGTAAAGCAAAAAGTAAGAAAACCAGTGTTTGTAACATGGCATGACACTTATTGCTTTCAACTAGACAGAGGAATGAGAAACCATCCATGTTTTTCTTCCAAATAAGATTGCATTCGAAGCCTAGCCAAGGCACCTTTTTCATATAGGCTATTCTCACAGATCCCAATTCCATGAACACTAAAATTCAGAAAAGTGTATGGTTAACATCGGCTAACTTTACTCTATGCTGAATCAATGTAATCTATTTTTATAATCTTTGATGGCATTCAATAAGGTGTTTAGCCAATTATGTGGACATTCTCTTCTTCTGGAATTGATAAATTCGCTGCCAGTTACCCTCTGTCACCCCCACTAGAAGGTTTTTATCATTTACTTTTGTCCCTTTTCTTTTGGAAGTTTTTAAGCAGAACCTACAGTGTGTTCCTTTTTCATAAATTTTGATTACCCTCTGGCAAAAGTATTCTTCATCTTTAAAACAAAATGAAAAAGCAACTTTAAGCTTTTTATTGGTTAAGGAGTGATAAGTCAAAACCTAATGCTTTAACTTAATAACTTATACCCTATCGCATATATATTTTCTCTCTACACTATAGTGTATACTCTACATACTCTACACTAGCAGAATAAAAAAACTACATCAAACACCAAATTAAGAAAGGAATTGGAAATGTTTCGAGGAGTGAAGCAAGAAGAGAACATACCTGTTGCTGTATAATTGGTGTTACTGATTGAAACTTAGGAAGCAGAAAAAGCTTTACAATTGAAAAGGCTGCATAGTTTAGAAGTAACTGTAGTGTGTATAAGTTGAAGAAAGTAGATGAAACAGAATCAGTAACGGAACTGAAGCTAGAGAGATACAGTGGCCTAGCACCAACGTACATGAACATGCGAAGATGAAAGTTGAGTGCTTTAGTAGTAGTGTTCTGCAAGTAATCCTCAGAGAGAGAAAGAGAGAATAGGGTGTGTCTGTAACTTATGCTTCGGTTAGAAACAGCCAGGGAGACACCAACTAAAGAAAAATGTGTACCACAATGTCTCCTAACCAAGTGTTACGGGGTACAGCAGGGAGAGAGAAGGAGTGGTTCGTTGGGATTAGTCAACATGGTAATGTATCAAAAGCATGCCATGATAAATTCATTGAATAGTAAATAGAATGGAATAGAAGAGGGGGAAAAAAGACATGGGGAAAAAATGAAAAAAAAATAAAAATAGGACGAAGCAGTGTCTTTTCCTTCTTCACCCAACAGCTTAAAAATTGGTGCTCTATGATTGAATTACTAAAAGCATGCAGTGCAAGTGGGCTATGACTTTGGAGTGCTCCTATACTAATTGAAAAGAAACTTGTGTGGGGCCAAAGTCTCTGCATAGATAAAAGATCCTCTATGCATTCCTCATCATGCTTCCCCCCACTAATCCTTATCTTCGAAATAAGAGTTAAAAACTACTTCCTTAAAATATTAAGATATGTTAAAAGAGTTTATCTATTTTAATTAATGTTATTATATATATATATATATATATATATATTGATCCGAGAATTGAATTGGATCAAATATAATTATTTGTCAACCATATCATATTCACTAATATTCTTCTTCTATTAGTCCAATGGTTTATATGCATGTCGACCACGTGTCGTGCCCTATGCCGTTGGTTATGTCTTCCTGATGGGATTGGTCTGACTTGGGTGTTGGTTGTTTTGGAGGCCAAACACTTCTCTTTATCCTTGTGTCACCCTTTCATTTTGCTTAATCCTTCATGCGTGTACCCTTCGTCTCTAAGTTCCTGTTCATTCACTCGTGCGTCAATCGTCTTGCTAACCCTTTGAGGTCCCAGATGATTCTCTGTCACTCACAAGCAACCCCACCAATCCATTCAATCCCTTTGCCTCAACCAAGATGTCCTAACTATTAATGATTTAATAGCCTTTTAGAATATAAGTTGCTAGCTAGGAAGATAAAAACAATGGGTTTGGTATATATATAGTGGTGTCAATCTTAAACACCTAGAAACAAATGTACATAAATAACACATATGTGTCTATATCTATATGTATTTGTAAAATAAGTTCAAAGCAATTAATTTCTTTAGTGGTCCTACCAAAATGATGCTATGACAAGGAGATGATGATGTCCATGATGAGTATCATGATCTCAATAACATGATCATGATCATAGACATATTTATCATCATTTTCTTTCGGGTTTCTTAATTAGATTTTTGTTTTTATTTTGAGTATCCGAACTAATCTTTAAAAAGGAGGGAAAAAACTGAAGCCGTCCATGTGTCTTTACATGAAAATAGTCGTCTTCTGACATACAATTCGATCAATGCCAATACGTGTTGTTCATTCTTTGTGCAGAACTTTAATTGACGTGTTTTTTTTGTGTCTTAACCCTTTTCGATCAACAGCCATATTTCCCCTTGCATCGTGATAAAAGTTTATAAAAGGAAAACTTTCTAATTATATTTTTATTCATGATATATTGAATCATGATGTGGATATATATGCATTAGTTCAAATTTTAAAAGGATGAAAAAAACTGCTCAACTCTTGATGTAATACTCAGACTTTTTTAAGTTAATACTCAATCAACTAGCTATCTCACATTATTCACTTTTTTTCTTGGTTAGATTTCTTAATTTATGTCCGGGGAAATCTTCCTACCTACAGGTTTTAAATCCGTTGATTACCTTATCATGTCTTTGAGAAAGGGAAACTTAAAGTTCCGTTGAGTACCTTTATCATGTCTTTGAGAAAGGAAAACTTAAAGTTACATCAATTAATTGATACTGTAGTAAGATATATTAAAACCGATGATCGAGGCTTAATTAATATTTTTAATGTTAATTTAATAAAACTGAAAATTATCAACGTGTCACAACATGATGCATGCGTATACATTAATTATCACAATTTGTCATATATAAATTTGTCTAATTTAATTTGCCTCCTCCTCACACTTTAATTTCTTAAATAAATAAATTAGTTATTTTTTGTACAAGGAATTCAAAAGAGAGAAAGAATTATATATAGTTTTCAATCCAATTCAGACTGTGGAATTGTATCGAAGTGACTTAAAAAGAAGGTAGAAGCTATTTAAGTAGGACGAAGGAAATGACTCGTCACCATTTTTTTGTTGCTAATTTAAAAGGTAGCGAGTCACTACACCTAACTTTTTTTGAAGCTACTGGATAACATAGTTTACCAATACATTTTTTTTTATGGTAAATATATTTTTAATCTCACAACTATTTAAAGTTTTTATTTTTAGTCCTCAAATTAAATATTAATTAATCTTGGTCCACAAATTATTTTTTGGTTTGATTTTTAGTCTTTATGTCAAATTTTTTGTTAAAATGATGATGTGGTGGTTGATTTGTGACGATTAAATTTTCTAGCAGATAGATATTGACACATTAGACCCACAACTAATAAACGTGCAAGTACCTTCATTCACAAAAATGCAATTTTATTTTAACACAAACTCATTAGATCAACAAATAAACACATAACCTGCGTTTCTTATCTAATTGATCACGTAACTTGCCTTTTGACAATATGGATTACTCAAGATGAGTCCGAAAACCTTCATTCATATACTTGCATCCGCTTCAGAAGTTTTCAACAAGCGTCAAATCCCCAAACGATACCCTGTTACGGTAGCCTTGCCGGCGCCGTCGTCGTTGGCCTCGCGGGACATTAACGAGTGCGGAAGTGTTGCACGAAGCCCTCCCAAATCTTAAATACGAAACCCATCCCAGATCTGAAATTCAGCGTCGTCGTGAGCCTGATTCCACACCAGATGTGACAAAACCCATCCCAACGTCTTGATCCTGGTTAGACACCAGATCTGACGAAATCCTTCCCAAATCTGAAATTTTAAAAAGTTTTTGGAAGAGCACGAATTTGTACAGGATTTAGAGGGTTTTGGTTTCGTTCTTCGTTTTTTAAGTTTTCGTCGTGGTCCGTTGCCGGTGCCGGTGCCGGTGCCGGTGACGGTGCCGGTGCCGGTGAGGCTGACCCATGTCGGTAAGCGGCAATGAGGGTGGTGGAAATTATAATTTTTCAGATCTGGGTTTTGGGTCATGCAAAGAGGAACAGATCCAAGAGTATTTTTCAAACGAGTCACGCAAACATTTCTGGCGGTTTTTGGTTCTAAATTTTTTAAATATTTTCACAAGGTAATTTCTGATGATTTTTAACTGCCAAACAATAATTTACCACAAATCAACGCCACATCAGTGACCAAAAACCAAACTGAAAAATAGTTTGGGAATCAAGACGGTCAACACTTAATTGGTGAACTAAAAACAAAAACGTTAAATAATTAAGGGATTAAAAGCATATTATCAAATTGCAGTAAATTTTGGATCACAATATAAATACCAGCATACAGTAAAAGAAGAATAATGGTAAAGAGGCAAGCTATTATTTAGACGTAAATTATTGGCTTTGATAAGGATGCATGTGTGTTTATCGTAAGGAGGAAAATTTGTTACAAAAGCGGTTAATTAGTTATGATTATGTCTGGGTTAGTGAAGTAGGAGTTGAAAACTTGAGATTTAAGAAAGCACGTATGAATGAAGACATGGTGCAAGCATGAAACATAAATTGGTCTAGACATGATGAATAATGCCAAAGACATGCGAGTGTGTATATGGGAATCCAGTAGCAGTGCGTAATAAGTAAGGGTTGGAAATCCTTTAATTTGCTTGAAAATGGGCGTAGTCAATTCATACTCCATCGCATTGGACCTACCTCTGAGCAGTCCCCATAAAAATTTCCCTACATTTTGGTTCTATTTGTTTGACTAATGGCCTTCATTGAATGCATTGGTCCTATTTGGTTCCCTAGTCCAAGAATCTTGTTGCATATCCTGCATTTACAACTTTGTCAGATATTGTGTATTATTTTACAAACAGGGACAAAATAATATTTCATATCCTACTTATTCCGTTCAGCTCCTATTTATAAAGCTAAGCCACGTTTTGTTCTTAATTTCAAATCACTTTTTGTGACAATCCCCATGTATTTCAAGATACTCGCCGAGAAGCATATACACCAAGTGATTACAGAGAGAAAAACTAAAGTAATTAAGGGCTGCTCATCAAAGTGTCTAGCTTAGTTTAAAAAAAAGTGGGAGTTGTTGTAAATTTTATAATATTTATCTTTAATTTTTATAGAGAAAAATAATAAGAATGGTCATGAAATGGTTTGATTTACTTTTTTTACTCAAAAAAAAGACATCCAAAGAACTAAAAATAAAAAATAATATGTATGTATACATATTATTTAATATATAGAATTTAATGTTTATATTGTGTAAAATTTATTGTTTAAATTATTTTAAAATTTAATAAATTTATTATATAAGTTATGATTGAATGAATGTGTAAAATTTTTTTTACATGTCACTTTTATAAATATGTTGAGAATATTTCTCTTATATTTTACACCATTTTATTTGACAGAAATAAATCTTCTGCAAATCTACTTTAATGAAAATGTCTATAATTTATAGAGAACTAGACACACTGTTAAATGAATTATGCTTTTAAAAAGGATAGAGGCTCAACCTTTTACGGACACTATTTGCGAAAAATATCTTTTATTTTTTTTATCCAGGTAAAAAAAAAAGTATATATAGTGTCACATGCAACAAGTATGAAAACTTAAGAATAACTGATTATGCCTACTTTTTGGCAATTAAAGTGCCTACTACAGAAATCACTAATCTCAATACACACAAAATGATCTCTACTAACAATGATTTGCTTCGAAAAAAAATCTTTTTCATATATATTATTTATTTTTAAAATATAAAATTATTAAATTTGCATCTACTAATGTTAATATCATTTAATAGTTTGTTTAATATTGATCAATCTTCAAGATTAATTTTAAGCAATTAAAAATGAAAAAAAGTGTTAAAAGAATATTATTTTTTATTACAGTATATATATATATATATATATATCTTTTTTATTTTATTTTTACTTCATGTCACGGATGTTAAAATCATCTTTAATTTATCTAATTTTTTAAACACTTTAAATTTATACTTTTAATCTTTTTTGCAGTATTTATTATTTTAGTCGATAAAAAATCACTTAATTTATTTTATTCAATTGTAACTATTTATATACATAAGATATTTCTCTCTGATATATTCAAATTAAAAAACATGACTGTACTTTTTACTTAAAAAATGAAAAGCGTGCAGTTTAAACTAATCATTATATATAAATTCTCATCGACAATGCATGCAAATTTATATAAAACCAAATTGACATAAACACAGTACTGCATTACACCCGAGATGCCAATGAACTTTGGGTGTATATATAATATATTTTCAACCGTATCGTTCATTTCTTCTAAGTTCTCAGATAAAAATATATAATTAAATAAATAAAAATTACAAATAAGAAAAGCTATTACAAGTATTTTGTTTTAGGAATGGATGATAATTATTCCATTGGTCATTATGATTTGTATGATTGTGAATTTGACTTTGCTTTTCTAAATAAATTCTTCAGCAATGAAACAGAAAATAACACAAGTGAAAACAAAATATATATACTTCATAATTCTCTGCTTGTAATACATTAGATGTGGTGAAACACTTTGATGATAACCAGCCACTCCAGGCTCATATCCGACAGCTTGAAGCAAAAGCCATAGATCTGAAGGCAGAGATATAGAATTGAGGAAAAAGTTGTACAGTACCCTTTTATACAACTCACTTTTAAACACCAAAATAAATAAATAAAAATAAAAAAAAAAACGCTCACCCAAATATACACAAAGTTGATCAGCAAATTTTAACTTCTCAAAATCAATTCTGCAATAGGTTACATTTATTTTAGAGAAGTGTATAATTGTAACTTTTTCGTTGAATCAAAATGATTTTTGGTGCGAGACTGATCACAAAATATAATTATATATACATTTCAAAAATGACTTTACCATCCAAACAAAAGTAATTAATCTCAACTCACTTTTAAAATATCATTCTCAAACACACTCTAAGTACTCGTTTTTTAATGAAAAGACGTTAAATTCTATGTATATAATTATACTAACATTGTATAATAAAAACCAAAGCTAGACTAAATGGTATTAGCAATCATACTAGCAGTTTTGGTCCAGTACAAACCATGATAATAAAAAATCACTTTTTTACGAAAGTTTTCAGCATGATGAGATTCTAATGGATCTTGCAGGTTGCTGCAGAGGAAGCAAACACAATTTGGGGAACCAATCGGCAGATACATCCTCCAATCATGCATGGAATACCTTTCTAAATTTCCCTGAACTCGTAGTGAGTAGATATCTATTTTTATTTGTGTTATAGGGATGAAAGTACTATCCACTATTCTTAAAATCCTCTAAATTTAATCAAGGGATGATAGTAGGTTATTTCCCCTTGAAGTCCCCACGTGACTCGGTGATATTCAGTTTTAAATTTTATACATGAAGTATTTTCAATCCAATATCCAAAAGGTACTGTCTTGAAATAACTCGTCAGCTTAATCCTCATCCTATCCTATTTTATATCTTATTTTATATAAATATGTTTGGATAAATTTTTCTAAAAATACTTTAAAAAAATAAGATAAATTTTTCATAAATAAAAATAAATTCTCTATTAACTAATTTTTAAAAGTTTATTAATATAATTTTTCTTTTCTAAAAGATGAGATAACATTTACAAATTAAGTAAGTAAAACTCATTTTAATTTACGGAGAAGTTCATTTCATTTTTTTTTTCTTTTAGAAATATTCTTAAAAAAACTTGCATTCAAATAAATCCATAGTCCATTTATGTAAAAGATTCTTGTACAAATGCAAACCCGTAATTAATGAGACATTCAGTAATTGCTTTTGGTGAATGGCCGATCAATAGAAGCTTTTTCACGGTTATGCTGTTACCAAGTTAGTTTTTTTATTCATTGTTTAGTTTTGTATTGAAAAATAAAATTGATTCTAAATCTAAAATTAATTTTGGATTAAAGCGACTTTAAGTAATTTTTGTGGATCCAAAATTTTATATTGAATTTTATTCATAATTTAATTTTATAATAAAAATATTAAATATAAATTATATCACTTTAAAATTAATTTTAACTAAAATCAATTTTACTAATATACATCCAAATATACTCTAAGGTTAAAACTCTTCCCATGCATACTTGATTTAATAGAATACCCTACACTACAGGGGGTTTAGAGTGCTACACGTGAGTTTAGATCTCCCTCTTAAATCTCAATGTCAGTATTGATTAAGTTTATCTCCTAATAACTAACTAATATTGGTAAGAGAAATAGCTATTAACTATTCTAAATTATTTAAGTATAGATTAAGTTCAACATATCATTTTTTTTAGAAAAGATTACCCCCTTTTTAGCGAATCCCCTCCGCATTCTTGTTTTAGTCTTCTTATGTTTACCATATTATATTAGAAGTTGACTATATAAGTTTTCTCGATATAATAGTACTACAGATACACCCAATTCTATCAACGTTAAGCATACCATATTTTTTTGAAAGACTTAGAGGGCAAGATTCATCTTTTATTAAGGAGACAAATTTCTAAGGGAGAGTAAATACAACATATACAATAGAATCACAATTCCTTTGTACATTACAAAATAGCATTGTGATTATATTATACAACATTTTTTGCACCTCCTCTAATATAATAGAAATGTGATTTCGTTGTGCATTTTGAAATTTTTGAACAGTGATAGGGCCCAACAGCAACTTATTTCTAAGCTGATGGGTGTGATTAACCCAAGTGGTAGGCCTACCTCAGTTCTGATATTGTGCTTTCAAAAAAAGTTTACGAGGAAATGTGATATATACTTCATGAACTAATCAGGCCCCAAAATTGTTTACAACAATCAAAACTTCTCTTACAATGACTGAGTTAACATTTTTGTCAACCATATCTTGGAAGCAAAGACAACAGTAGCCATGACACATGATACAAGACCGTCGTTAGTTAATCGTTAAGAAGATGCCAACTTATCAGCTGAAGAGTGACAATATACAACAAACCCAAATTTGGACTGCTAGTAGCAACTGCTGATGCAGTCTGAGTATCTTCCGCAGATTCTAATCAATCATTTACAACAGAACGATTAGTAATATCTCTCTCCAATCAGTAATCTGGTTTGAAGAACAAAATTTGCTAGCAAATCAGCATCATTATAGCTAAACCAGTTTCAGCATCATTTACATGTGATTTTATCGCCATTGAACATCAACATCAACGACACTTTTAATCCAAGCTAATTAGAATCGCTGGTAGATGAACTCAGTGAAAGATACAAGAAAGTTGAAGAAAAAAAGAGGGAAGAAAAATGGAAAATAAGATAAAGGAAAAAAAAGATAAAAGAAAAGAAAGGTGAAAGCAGGAGGAGAAAAATGAAGAAGAAAAGAACTAAAAAGGGATCGTCTGGAATATAGAAATAATAACGAGTCTTGTTAGGTATGACTCATATTGTGCTGTCAGCAGATATACACGGGGGTCCCACTCTTACTATTTTGGCCTCGTGTTTTATTATTTGTAGTTTGAGTTTGAGCCCATGAATAACTACGGTGCTTCGGGTTTCTTAAGTCTATAAATTACCTTGTAATCTGAGTGCAATTGTACGAGTGTGTGAAGAAATATAGTGAATAGCTGAACGTAGTCTACATTGGATGAACCAGGATAAACTTTGTGTGTTGTTTTCTTTTTTCCCTTTCTCTCTTTCTCGTATCTCGATTGTTGTGTCATTACTCAGTACCCATTAGGTCTAACCTTCTATTAAGCTTATAATTTTTCTCCATTCCATCCTATGACATACCTTCCGCCAATCTATATCCACTCCATTAAGTCTTGTTTAATTACCTTTCTTCAGGTAAGTTTCGGTCTACCTCTACCTCTCTTTGTATCGAACTCTTGGTAACAGACTCTTGTTCTTACGGGAGCATCCATGGACCATCTCATTATATGCCTAAACCACCTCAATCTATGCTCCTCATCTTTTCACTCACCGGTACTATTGTCATCTTTTGTCGAATATCTTCATTTCTTATCTTATCCATCTTCGTATAATCACACATCCACCTTAACATCCTCATTTATGCTATCCCTATTTTATGCTCATGTTGCCTATGTGCTGGCCAACATTCAACTCCATATAATATTGCAGGTCTTACAGTTGTTCTATAGAATTTTCTTTTCAGTTTAAGGGGAATTTTGCGGTCACATAAAAATACAGATACACTCCGTCATTTCATCCACCCTGCTCTGATTCTATGATTTACATCCTCATTAATCTCTCCACCTTTTTGCAAAATTGATCCCAAGAATCTAAAAACATCTTTTTTAGATACCTTTTGACCAAGTAGATGCATGGTTAGATTCTATGATATTTAGCACAATCACATGGTAATCCAATCCTAGCTGAAGAATGGGGATAATATTTGTTCTGAAAGAACTGTGTAGTATTGAATTTTAATTTATTGATCGGTGGAATACTAAGCAATCCCAAATTTTCTTGAATGATATTCAAGAAAAAGTATTCTAAAAAACACTAAGAATTTGAGAAACTGTTTTACTTAGATGAAATGTTAAAGGAATGCTCGAAAACACGTATACAAAATCTATATTGTAATAGTGCATACCTTCCCAAATTGAACGAGGTCATATTCAGCATGATTCATTCTTTATTTAGACAAAAACTCCTTCTCAACCAGACTGAATGTCAGCTTCAAACGTTCTTGCAGATTTTTTAGTAAGTTCTTTGTAATCCTTTTCTGATGTTTCGTAATTTTCAGCCATTCAGTTCCAAACAATACCTGTACTTTACAACTATTTGCCTTTGGGGACAAATCCTCAATTAGATAGTGAAGGTGCAGCTGTAGAACATTGTTAGAAGACACACAAGTTAATGGTACAGAAGACAAACATTAACAGTAAACTAAAAAAAAAATAAAACTACGTACCCCATTGCCCGGAGGCTCCACGCTACGCTATGCGCAGGTAAGGGAGAGGTATATTGTACACAGCCTTTTCCTTGCATATGCAATGAGGCTATTTTCGGATTTGAATCCATGACCAACAAGTCACTAAGACACAACTTTACCGTTATGCCAAAGCTCGTCCTCTTTGCATATGCAAACCCTAATAGTAAGATGACAAAAATGGAAAAGCATAAAAAATAAAGATATAACAAATAGACCATAGAAAACCTAGGAACAAGCTAAATTTGGCTTGCTTACATTGAAAAAGTCACCAAGGGGAACTCCATGGAAGTTCATAACCTCTTGCAACAGCCAACCCTTTCCTTCCAAAAGAGATCTTTGCTGCGTGCTCGTTACTTCAACTCTATAACGTGAAATTTGCTTCTCAAATTTGTAATATATTGCCCTCTCATATACATCACTGTTCTCAGACACCCAAGGGGTACAAGAATAATTTACACAACCAGATTTTTCCATGAACATACGATCCAACTCACCCCCACTAAATAGCTCCATAAAAAAACTGGCCTAAATTAATTAAAAGATAAAAAGCTATAATCAAACACAAGTATCAGTCTGGTTGAACAAAAAATTGAATAAGGAACCAATAATTTTCAGAGAGGGAGAGAGAGATTACAGGAACTGAAAGGGCAAAAGAATGAACCTCAGACATGCTGACATCACCAAGGCCAATGAATGACCCACTCTCCTCACTTCTAAGGCTTTTAGTTTCGGAGTCCTCTTCAACTAACTGGACCTTTTGCTCGGGACTCAAGGATCTGGCCTTCCAGAGAGCCATGATAGTCCTATATCAGCACCAGAATAGTTTTAGACTTGTAAAATAGGATCTCTTTTATAATGTAGTTTGTCACCATTAATTTCACAGCTATTTTCTGGAAAGCGTCTTATGACAACTTGGATGACCAAGCCTCCAAAAACAAAGGCATTTTTTTAGGTGGTCAAAACATTTCACACAAAATCTAGTTGGAGAGTAGTGGCAGTTGAAAAACAACTACATTAGTTTAAAAAAATGACAAACAAACATGATTGAAGAAAACATTGTCAGATACTCATACTCATAACAAAGCATTACACAAACAATTGCAAAACCAAACCTTGATAAACATGAAACAAAAAATCATAAACTAGCATAGTTTTTCTTCTTCGTCCATTAGTAAGTAACTTGATATTGTATGACTGGGTAATGAAAGAAATATAAAGTTTTTAAACACATAAGCACATTAAGCAAATCACTTTCACACTTTATTTTTCTAGTTCCACAAAATTACAATTGGATATCAATTTAGTTACCAACTAATCTATGAAGTAAAAATCTTTTGTGTTCCTCCAGTACATATAATTTACAACAAAGGAAAATATAACTGAAAGCTAGCAGTTTTCTTTAGAACACCAAGATAGGAATTGATCAAAAGAGTTACAATTATGAATTGTCAATACTGGCATATTTAACATAAATTCACAATCAAAACTGTTGAATTTAGAGGGGGAGAGAAGGAGACAAATAGAACAAAATGTTTTAGAGAATTCAGAATGAGAATGCTTTCTTATTCAGGAGAATATGAAATCCATCTAGGTTAATATTAATTCAGCCCAACTTCCTAAATACTAATTAATGCACTACTACCTAGTGCATTAACTCTTATTATTTCCAACAGAAACAGCCTCACGATTAAATTTAAAATGATGCTGGTGATGTAATAGACCTAAAAATTACCAAGGTAAAGAAAAATACGTAAAACAGAGACAAGAAAAATAAAATACAAAGAAGTTATGGTGGTCTTGCAGATATGCAAATAAGCATATATAAGAAGCAAGCCTGTCAGATAACATAAAATATCCCCAGTCTACCTGTTTGCAACATTGAAAGACACAAAGGACTGGAAACGGAATTTCAGTCTGCTTTCCTCATCTTGAGTTTTTGCACCATGCCTTGCATCCACACCTCTTCCTGGCCAAAGAGTTATGACAATTATCGGACTGCCCATCGATGAAAATGTAGGTGGAATGATTTGGACGTCCTCAATGTCCTCCCAAAGCAAAAAGAATTTTGTCTTGTGTCCAAACAAATTTGCATGAAATCCAATTATTCTTGCTGAAACAAATAGGCGGCCCTACCGAGAACAATTGGCAGCAACTTAATGAGATAATACAAAAGAAACATGAGCCACTTAAAATAAAAATAGAACTTGACCATGGCTTTCAAAACCACATAACAGACCAACCACACCTGCAGGGGCATTTTTCTTTTCAAATGACAGGTGAAGTCATTGATGAGAAATTCCTCAGGTGGAAGCCCAAAGAGTTTCTGAAAGGCTGAATTTGTTTGAGGAGATCGCAAATTAATCTACAATTTTGTAAATAGAAAAATAAAAAGAAGGCAAAAAAGGGTGATAAAACAGAAGTAGAAAAAAAAAATAAAAATAAAAACAAATGCCTGACAACATAGGATCCTTACCTTCTTCCCCACCACTTTCTCCATTTTACTTATGTAGTGTTTTACAACATCCCCACATCTAGTGTTGTTCAAGAAAATTTTCAAGTGCAACTTAGAATGACATTCCAAAGCCAACACTCCTTCAAGAGAAACCCATATATCAGCAAGATCTGAGATGTTTGTTTTAAGGAAATTGATTTCAACATGTCCGAGAGATGCAGCTCCATCACAGGGTCCATCAAAATCATAAACTTCCACATTCAGCACAGAAGGAGGGTCATCCATTGCATCAAATTCAAATATTTCTGTTAAAGAGACAATTTTCTCAACAAAGAATACTTTATCATAGTTGGCCTGTTTGTTTTAGCTCATTTTTTAAACAAAGCACCTTTATTTAATAGAATAAGCAATTTTCTACTTTTCTGATGTGTTTGTCTAGATTGCTTTCTTAAAATAGGCAGTTTTCTGCTTTTTTTTAAAGAAGCAAATCCTTTCTACTTCTTAAAAATATGATTTTTTTAAAAGCGCTTTCTTAAGTTTAAACAAACTGGTCACAATAATCCAGATCACATGTAGGGGAAAATTAGACTTGTGTGTTAGATCACTGGAGGTTCAGATTAATGATAAAGTGTTGGATTTCAACTATATTCACCATTCCATAAAGCATCAGATTTCTTGAACTTAATTGAGCTGGTTCTTGTTTTCCCATTGCAACTAAACACCACATATGGATCACAGAATGCACTAGAATCAACAGTAGCTAAATTGCTTCCTTCAATTAAGGCCACAGTTAGCATCCATCCTTCTCCTTGTGCCTTAATTCCATGATCACTACCTAATATTGGAGTACCCCAAAAAAGTTATATCAGCAAAGGCATATATAGACACTAAATGAAACAAGACGGAAAAAATTCATGGCTTCCCCACAAAAAAAGAAACAACAGGTCGGGTGATAAATAAAAAAGAAAAATCAATTAATTCAAATAAAAAGTAACTGAATGAAAATTTCCAGGTCCCCAACCTTAGCATTTGTCAGGCTCATATTGCGTTCTTTATACAAAGAAAAGGATATAAGTTTAACAATAAAAAACAGGAATTACATTAACTCGCATACCCTGTTACTACTTGCAAACTGAAGTACACAAGCTTTCTCAATCAGAAGTACAAGGCTTTATCTAATTCAGTTTTGTACGTTTCAATTATTTATTTGGACAGAGTGTAAAGGTGGCTATTTAACAAGTGATTTTTTGCTTCACATCTTTTATTGGAAAGAGTAAAAGTTTCCTAATGCATTTTAGTTCATGGTTTTTTTCAAAAGGCATTCCTTGACAGACTCACACACATAGGATATTGAAATTTCTTTAGAGCTAACTAAATATTACTCTTTGCTGCAATTTGACTTGCCTTTTTTCTTTCTTTCTTTCTGTTTTTCTTAGGAGGGTCTGTTGTTCCCCAACTTCTTATTTTGTTTATTTATCTTAAGGAATTGTTCTTTGAATAGAAAAAGACAAAAGAATTTTCATTTGATCTGAGATATACACCCCAGTCAGATGAGTGCTAAAAATCAAGCAAATTCTCAAATTAAAGGATCATTGAAAAAATTAAGGCAGCTAAGGGATTACCCTTTCGTGCTCTGGCTCTGGCCTGCATGAAGCATGAGATTAAACCTAACACTCTTTCACCTTGAAGAACCAAGGCAATACACACAACACATTCACCAATAGAATCTGGTAAGTCAAACCCAACAAACTCAAGCCCTTGAATTGTGCCAGGTGCTGCCAGCCAAATATGGACAAGCACGTATGATACCATTAAGAATGTTGTGAAGACTGTGAAGTTAGCTAAATACTGCACCGCCAGCTTCAAGATTGACTGGGGCTCTGGCCGTAATGTTGCCAAAGCTTGTTCCTTACTAGAACCTAGATCCTTTGAGACAACAGCCTTTACAGTCTGACATAACAAACTAGCATACTGATCAAAGCCGTCCTTCATACCTTGCCGAGCTCCACTTTCTATCATTCCTTTCATCATGGTGCGCTGTAAAAAAATCATTTGCCAAGATATCACCAGACGTGAACACTGTTCCCCTGATGGCAACTCTGGTCCAGGTGTGATCACATAAAGTACTTCTACCCTAAAGGTGCTGCCATACATAACATCTGGGGTGCTGACACTGCCCAAAATAGCAAATTTCTTCCCATCAGCTTTTAAATATGTCTGGTCCTCATAGCCTTTGACAGCCTTAATTAATTTAGTGGCAGCCTTGATGTAAGTAAGTGATCTTTTCAATGTCTCCCCGCCATTCTCTAACTTCCAAGGACAAATTTGCAGTTCTGTAGTACCCTGTTCGTCTGATAATGACTTGGGAAAATTAGAATCAGGTGAAAATAGTAATGCATTCAAGTCTTCTGGTGCAACAATATATAATTGATCAATAAGCACTCCTCCCAATAAATTGTTAGGAATTTCAGTTCCTTGATCTGCAGACTGTATTTCTTTCATAGTTTCTTCGAAAGTCTGATTACAGGACTGATCCTCCTCAATCTTGATCTCACCAACTACAGCTTTGTTTGTTACAGATTGGTCTAAGTCAATACTTCTGCTGAGTGACATTGAAGACACATCAGAACCTTTATTAAAAATTTGAGCAATTCGGCCAGCAAATGATTTTTGTTGTGTACAAGATTTCTCCTCCTTAGAACTGCAAGATGTAGTTTCTTCCCTTACAGGAGAAGACAAGTTTGAAAAGCCAGTGGAAGACATTGAAGGAGAAGTGGTAACTGCATCAGGACATTTTCTTGGAGGTAATAACTGTTCACCAATGTCATTTAACTCCCCAGAGGAATTATTTTGGGAAATGAATATACTCAGAAGAATCTCACCTGTCCAGAAAAGGAAAGCAATTGTCACAATTTAAGTTCAATAGCATGATCCTCACATGAGCACAAAATTCTCTAAAAGAATTTGACGCAGATGGTCCTTCAAACTGGACAAAATGACATTTAGATTTCGTGATCAATCGTCTACATTAGCATGAAAGCAATATCACAAAAGCATGAATTTAACATAATAAAATAAACAACCTTGCAAACCGAGAGGAGGAGGGAGATGTAAAAATAAATAAATAAATGCCCAAAACAATTGGATAACTTTGAGGAGAGTTCAGTTGAGAAGTACAATATACCACATTGCTTGTTCTTGCACTTCTTGTTTTTGGATTTCAAAAAATACCAAGCAGTGCCAAGGGATTTAATTTCCTCTTCAAAAACAAGTGAGATAGGCACCTTAAGCCTTCCCACATAGTCATAATTAAAGAACTTATCGTCATCCATGACAGAGATAACAAGCGAATCTTTAAGGTCGTCAACCCAAAAAGCAAATTGTTCATCCCACGTTGGATTCAAACTTTTAACCACTTTGGTCTTGAACTTTTGTTTTCCCAACTGTACCCGCACGTACAAATCACTTAACCCATTGGAATCCGACGTTGCCAAGTTTTTTGCCTCAATCACATGAACCACGAGCTTCATTTTTTAATTATAGCAACAACAAAAAAGTCAACTTTTTCTTCAGCACAGCGCAACCCAGAAAGATCTTTCAAAAGGGGCAATGCAATGCATGCAGAAGGAGAAGATTATCTAGTATCAAATAAAAAAAGAACAATTGGATTTGCAAAACCCAGAGGGAAAATTACCAAAAAATCTGACAGAAGCATGTACAAATAATATTGATTCTGCCAGAAAAATAAAAAAAAAAAAGAGAAATTCAAAGTTCAATTCATTTTTTCTGTTACAAATTCATCGCTGACGGTTTGGAAAAGTGCAGAAAATTTGGGCAATCACCCGTAAGCATGGTAAGGGGAAAAAAGGAGGTGAATTTTAAGAGCGGGTGATAGGGGACACAAACCCTAAAAAGACACAAATCAATTGAAGGGTCGGAAATAAAGAAAGAATATTGATTAATGGAAATTTTGAATATCAAAATTAGAAAAGGAGGGAGAGGCGGAATCGTGGGTTGAAGTTGAAGCATTAATAACAGACACTCCCTCCGTATCCCTTTCCTGTGTTTTTCTTTCTTTCCCATTTTGCTATTTGACCTTGCGGTCAGCAAATCTACTATGTTAATGTTATGCCATGCAATATATTTTATTGTTAAAGAAATCCTATGAAAGTTCCATGCTGAGAGTGGTCAACAAACAATTCACAATTAACTAATAGAGCAATCCAAAAGATTAGATAGATGTCAATATGTTATGGTTATGGTTATTAAATTGAGAGTGGGTCTTGTTTTATTTTACCCAATGGCTATGCCACATTGCCACCTCACCTCTGTGACATCCTTTTGCTTGGGAACGGCACTTACTAAGGAATACTTTGTTTTGTGCACAAGCATAAAATATTTTTCTTTCCTTTTAACTTGTCTAAAAAATAGAATTTAACTAAAATTTACTAAGAGTGTGATTGGTTCAATTTCTTTTTAGCTTGTGTTTTCTTTAATGTCCTGTTTGAAATGTGAGAAAGGGATAGGAAGAAATGCACTACAAGGAAAGATAGGAAAATGTTTTTCTTTCCTTTTTTTTTTGGTTTCTTAAAAAATGGGGAGAAAGAAATTAAAAAATGTTGGGTCTTATATATTTAGATTATTTTCTCAAAATGAAAAAATGAGACAGTTAATATTTTTTGACTAAATTATAATTTTCAATCTCTATAATTTCTAATATATAATTCATTTGTTATTGTTAATTAATCATGACATGACATTTTTATGCTAATGCGAACTAATAATGAAATACTTATATAAACTAATAATTTATCAAAATGATTTATAATTTATAAAATAAGTTTAATATTAATACATTGTAGAAATTAAATTAGAATCCAAATTATTTTCTTTCTCCTTCACCGCATAAACCACTAAATCATTTTACTTATTTAACATTTAACATGTATTATAAACAATAAATTTATTCACTAAATATAAAAATAGTTAATGAATAACACTTATTATTTAATATATTTTTTCGTACAATCATTTTTGTCTTTCATGTCCATTTGCCCTATTTTTTTCTCATTTCTTTACCACGCCACTTTAATATATTTACTTTAATATTATAATATTTATGCTATAAATTTATAACATTATAATGTTATAGTATTTACATTATAAATTATAAATTATAATATTTATATATTTACAATTATAAATTTATAACAAATATTATAATTATAATATTATAATAAAATATTATAAATTATTTCACTTTCAATAAAAAAAAAATTACAGTACATCACCTATTTTCTCTTACAAAACTGAATTGTGTAAGTATATAGTGCACTGAAGAATACTACAAATTGTAGACACCATAAATAATTTAATGCAAAAATTAATGACAGTATAGAATTAATTATTTGAGCAGTGTTAATTAGTTTCACATAAAACTGATTATAATGATCTGTTCTGAAAACCAACTTTGTTTAAGATGCTATTCACGTAAAGAAAGTATTGACAATTTAATTTTGGAAAATCATGATCTAAGTTGTGTTTAAATAAGTTTTTAAAAAATCACTATATATCAGTAAAAAAAATATTAAATAAATTACGTTCAACAATTTATAATTAATTTTATCAATTTTATTAAATTCTAAAAAATCGAATATTAAGTCTTTCCAAAGAGCATTCATTTTTAAAAATAAATAAATAATGTCCCAAACAAAGCCTTGAGTTCATATTGGAATAATACAACAATTTAGAAACAACTCTTTATTGAGTTCATAGAAAATTGAGTAAATTACACCATCACTTCGAGAAATTTTGCCAGATTGCACAAAATATTCTTGTTTTTCTAACATTTACAATAACTTTTTTTATATAGAAGAACATGGTATAATGTTTTTAAACAATAAGAGTACATAAAAGGTAACAAATTGAGGAGGTTAATGAAGAGATGGAAAAAATATGGAGAGTTCGTGCAATCTCACAAACCTTCAAGTGTGTGTAAATCTAATTGATGCCGAATACTCTATACATATATTTCGCTAGGCTAGCTAAGTTGCTTAACTAAAAAGATTCCGCATACAGCAAGTTAAATAATACAGAAAAGGGTAAAATTGGAAAAAAGAAGACACTACAATAAAGCATATTAGTAATGAGCAGGGATTTTATAAAAATCAACAAGGCAGATATATAAAGTAATGATATAAAAGTATACACCAAATCATCCAAAGTTAATCAACAATATAATAGATAACTTAATACCGTCGTGAGGAAACCAGGCTATACTTGACCAGTGCAGTCAAAGGCACCGAAAGGGGTGTGCCAAAGGCATTGAAACAGGACACCAAAAAAAGGATCAGCACAGCACATCTTGGCACCTTAGGAACACCTTTCTAGTTCAAGTTGAGGTACGGCTTTAGCACCCTAGTAATGCCAGTTAAGAAAAAAATTCTTAAAGCCTAACCAGCTTTCTATTAATCTGCCATGCTAAAGGAGTCAATAATCAAACTTTAAAAGAATAACGAATTGTTTTGTTGGTCTTCGATACTCTTTGGCCTTAGCAGCATACAGCTTGGGGTTTTGTTAATTGAATATCTTTTATTACTATGAATTGTTTGCTTGAGTAGATTTATATGGAAGATCAGCACAATGTAGTATAAAATATTTTACTGGTTTCTTTTATAATGTTAATGTCTTTCCTTGGTAAGGCAACTGCTTTTTGGCACCTCTGACTAAAACTTCCTGACCCTGGAAGTTCTCTATCTTAAACTTTAGTCAAAATGCATTGTGCTTTAAGCAAAAAAGATACTGCATGCCGAGATTATTGTTGTCCAATTTAGCTTAATAATCTAATTTCCAAGATTTTATGCATGATGATTCTATGATTACATCTCTATAATCATGCAATCATTGTATTCCAATTCCTAACTAACAAACTAGCATAGCATCTGCAGCTATCAATTTACTATCATCATACAGATGCAGTATCAAACATAGCCATATTGCATTAACTTAATACTACTTGCATCCATCATTTCCCCATCACCTTTATATTTAAGACAGATGGTAGCCTAAGAAATGTCTATGTATATGCCTAACTAGTAACTGACTTAGACAGAAGGTGCTGATAGCTAAAATAGACGGACATTTGTAAAGCATTTTACATGTTAATGAAAAAACTATGTATCCCATTGCCTAGAGACTCCTCGCTATACGAAGAAAAGCGAGAAGAATATTGTATGCAGCCTTATCCTTGCATATGCAAAGAGGCTGTTTCCGGATTCGAACCCATGACCAACAAGTCACCAAGACACAACTTTACCGCTATGTCAGAATTCACCCTCATTTTACATGTTAATGAATAAATAAATAAAAAATGTGTATGAGTTACTATATACAAGGTACACTGGTACAAGACTGCAGTAGTAATACATAGGCTGAGGTTCCGGCACCGACAATGGAACTGAAACTAACCAAAACTGAAGCAACATTTGACAAATGGTCCCATTCAACCTTCAATTTGACATCAGCGGAACAATTTTTCAGAAACTATTTGAAGTCTTAAGCAACAACCAAAACATTAATCAAAGTATCAAACAAGTGACAGCCTGGATAAAGCAAGAAAGATAATCAGAAAAGACTACCATTGTAGCATAAGATGACAAACCTCAAAGCCAAATGACAAAACTAATCAAATATCCTCATCTACAACTATCAATTCCTGTTAGAAATAATTAATAAGCAAAATAGTATTAACTCTAGCTAAGAAGAATACAAGCAAGGACAACGAACAATACCAGAATAGAAGAGCTGCTGTAATTAAATTTTATACAGGATCATATAACCACAAAAAGCAGATTAGGCTGCTAGGGCCTCACTGGCAAAATGTTCATTACCCCACTTGATATGACCTGCAAAGTTGAATAGTTGATGCCTTCTAAAGAAGTGGCTAGCTCAAAAAAAAAAAATTCTGTCTAATGCGCAAAAACAGTGTCATTTCGTCTAGGCGGTCTGTCTGGAATAGATCCTGGCTTGAATTTTGAAGCTTCATGCCTTGCCAGTTCAGGTGGAACAGGACTGTTACTTTGAATAAGCATCTGCTTGAGGTCATAGAAGACATCAGAGTCGTGAAGAGTCAAGAATGTGGTAGCCACACCCGTCTTTCCTGCACGACCAGTACGCCCAATCCGGTGCGTGTACATTTCAA
>PYAF01002407.1:5726289-5748967 GCA_007407185.1 Glycine tomentella | reverse complement strand
TGGTAGCCACACCCGTCTTTCCTGCACGACCAGTACGCCCAATCCGGTGCGTGTACATTTCAATATTCCCAGGCATATCATAGTTGATGACATGAGCCACATCAGGTATGTCAATCCCACGTCCAGCAACATCAGTAGCAACAAGAACATTATATCTCTTGGTCCTAAACCCTTCAAGACTAATCTCCCTCTGCTCCTGTGACTTCCCTCCGTGCAAAGTAGTCACGCGATACCCATCCTTATCCAAATTCTTGGCAACATGATCCGCATTCTTCTTGGTGTTAACAAACACAATCGCAGTCTTGTCGTTAAGCTCATCAAGCAACCTTTGAAGCTTGGAAAACTTCTCGGCCTCCTTCATCATGATCACATGCTGGCTGATCAAATCAGTTGCCTTTCCAGCAGTGCCAATGGTGACCACAACAGGGTTCCTCAAATATTTCCTAGCAAGCCTCTCCACAGCAGGCGGCATGGTGGCGCTGAACATATAGGTGGTCCGGTAAATCTTCTTCTCGTCAAGCTCCTCATCCTCATTCTCCGGTTTGAGATTGCTGGAAGGCATGGCATCGAGGACACCCATCACCTGGGGCTCAAACCCCATGTCAATCATACGATCCGCCTCATCAAGAACAACATAGTTGCACTGGTTGAGCACAGCATAGCGGCGCTCCAAACAATCAATCAAACGTCCAGGAGTGGCAATGACAATCTCACAGCCCTGCCTAATCTTAAACCCTTGCTCCTCAATGGACTGTCCACCCACAATGGAGACCACCTTGATGCCCAAATACTGAGCAAACTTGACAGTCTCATCCTCAATCTGCTGGGCGAGTTCGCGAGTGGGGGCCATGACCACAGCATAAGGACCCTCAGCCTCGTTGTCTTCACTTATGGGAGGAAGGCGGGTGATGTAGCTCAGCATGGGAAGCACAAAGGCGGCGGTTTTACCGGAACCGGTCTCGGCAATGCCAATGACATCACGCTGCTGCAAACCAAGTGGAATGGCAGCCATCTGAATAGGAGAAGGGGTTTTATAGCCAGCCTTCTCAACCGCCTTCAGAAGCTCGTTGGTCAATTTGCTCTCATTCCAGCTCCTCATAGGACGAGGAATCTTGGAACCCTTGTAGGAGATGTTATAGTCTTCTCTGAAGATACGCCAATCCCTCTCTGTCATCTCTTCCAGCTTCTTCTCGCTCCAGTGCCGGTCAACGCGCATGTCGAAGGTGTCGTAGAGGTCGGCGGCGGCCTCCTTGCGGCGCTGGGCGTCGGCCTCCTCGGGCCTCTCCTCCAGGCCGTCTTTCTTGCGGATTTGGTCTCGCATGTCCTTCTCGTTCTTGGCGGCGAGCTTCTTCTGCTCGCGCCGGTCCATGCCGGCGCGGAACCCGCGGCCGAAGAGGAGCTGGGCCTCGTGGGGGTTCTGGTAAAGGGAGTTCATGTCGCGCGAGGTGTCCTCGGTGTTCTCCCAATCGAAGGAGAAACGGAACTTCTCGCTGGGCTTGATGACGCGCTTCTTAGGCTTTTTCGAGCCCAGGTACTGCTCCTTGATGGACTCAAGCTCCTTCTCGCGCTCACGCTCCGCTAGTTTCTCCAACCGGGCGCGTTCGCGGGCCCGGCTCTCCTCTTCGCGCTCCCTCTCTCTGTTGCGCCGTTCGGCTTCGCGATCCCGATCGCGACCCCTCTCGCGCTCGCGTTCTCTGTCTCTGTCACGATCGCGGTCCCGGTCTCGGTGGTGGTCGCGGTCTCTTTCTCTGTCTCTGTCTCTGTCGCGGTCGGAGGAGGGTTTGGGATCGGAGGAGTGGTTGCGGGAGAGGAGCTGCTCCTGGCGGCGCTTCTGGTCTGCAACTTCTTCCTGGCGGCGCTGGAGAGCCAATTGCTCGCGTTGGGCTTTGGTTAGGAACACTGGCTTGGAGGTTGAGGAGGGGACGGGGGCAGCGACGTCGTCGTTTGAGCGTTTCATGATATGAAACAAGTGAGAGAGAGATCGCTTGGGTAATTGCAGGAGGGGAGTGAACGCGCAAACACCAAACCACTTCGGATTGGATTTCAGACACTTCTATTGAACCTCCGCCTCTGCGTAGTACTGCTGCATCTATTTCTTTCCCTGACACTTATTTAGGGGTGGGGAGGGCCAGCTTTCTCACATATTTGGGCTGCGCAAGGCCCAATTCACATAAGTGGAGTATTAGTATTAACTTTATACCTACAATCCTCATTACAAGATTCTAACTAGTAATCTAATTATTTTTTCTAATTCAAATTAAGGTGATTATTCTAATACTAATAATCAATCATGATTGAAAAACTCCAAATAGTAATCGATAATAGATATGTGGAGCACAACATGATGAACTCGTTTTGGGGGATTCTAGCCATGACAATTCAAAGAAAATTCACCGATTGAATTGGGAGAAACTCACCATTAAAAAAGAACATAGTGGTTTAAGATTTCGTCATCTACATGTTTTTAACTTATCTATGCTAAGGAAGCAAGTTGTAGTTCCTCACAGACCAAGATGCTATAGTGACAAAAAAAATTTAAAGCAGAATATTCTTCCAAAGTTGATTTCTTGAATGCTAATCTTGGACATAATCCAAGTTATGTCTGACATAACATTTATGCTTCACTGGTTGTGATTAGAGAAGACATTAGATGGGAGATTGGAAATGGTAAACTTGTGAATATTTGGCATCAACCTGGATCCGAGGCAAAGGTAAATCATTTATTTCATCCCCTACTCTCCTCAGATCAGCAAATATGACAGTTTCTTCCTTGATTAATCAAAACATGAATTTTTGGAATTTGGACATTATGGCTCAAATACTAAACCAAGTAGACATTGATAATTATTTTCTGCAAATTCTTCGCTTTGATATTATTGTTCCTGATTCTATGGTTAGTTTGGAAACACACTCCTAATGGTGTTTATTGAGTTCGAATGGCCTACCACAGTTTAATGGATACATTCACTCTCAATGATAGCTATCGGGTTGATGGTAGCCAAGACCTCCTTTGGGCTTTACAAATTCCCCCAAAAGTTAAACACTTGGGAGAATTTTGCGAAAATGCCTACCATCAAGAGACAGACTTCGATCAAAGCATGTGCCATGCCCCATCCACTGTGAATTCTGCAAGAAAAATATCGAGAATGACTGATTTGGATGTCAGCAAGCCATTCTTGTTTGGAAGGAAGCACTCCTTTGGAATTTAATAAAAGACATAATTATTCAAGCATAGGGCATCGTTCAACTTCTTTTCAACGTGCTGCAGAACTTACCACACGACATCTGCTGTAAAATAACTATGGGCATTTGGTGCATTTTGAGAAGAAGAAACGTCAAGGTTTGGAACAGTAAGGAACCCGATCCTAGATTTCAGTTTCACTACTTTTCCAATATTTTTCAGAATGGTCTCAGGCTAGGAATTACGAAGAAGGTAGATTCTGTTACACGTTCAAGCCGCAACCAAACGATATGGAAGAAGCCACCCCAAGGGAAGATTAACTGCAACATAGATGCAGGTATATTCAAACGACAACAAATTTTTGGAGCGGGAATATGCATCAGAGACTAGCATAGACGATTTCTGAAAGCCAAAACTACCTGGTAACATGGTTTTCTTGAGCCAGCCGAGGCAGAAGCTTGTTCTTTACTACAAGCTTTAATCCGGCTAAAGGATCTTAATGTTCAAGAGGTTATTTTTAAAATTGATTGTAAATAGTAGTCGATACAATAGAAAATAGAAGTGTAGGTCTATCTGAATTCGATGTACTTATCCATAGGTGTAGACAACTTATTTCCTATTTTAACAACTCAAAAGGTGTTTGGTAGGGGAGGCAAACTAATTATGTTTCTCATGTGTTTAAGCAAGGTAATCTAGATTATATACTGGTAACCATGCTTTTTTATTACATATGTTATTGTATTTTTTTCATTTATCATGAATGAAATGGAGTAAATATCTTTTTGTAAAAAAAAAAAAATATGTATCCAAATCATGCGAAAATAAATGTAGTTATTAAAATATGCATCTTACTATCTAAGGTAAGGGTAATGCAACCGGTAACTGGTAAGTTTCTTGTCTATAACACATTAAAAAAAAAAATCACGACAAAACAAAAGTTGCTAGATTTGTTTTTTATTGGTGCTATTTTTCTAATTAATTAAAATTAAATTATTGGTATAAAATATATGAATTGATGGTACGTACGTAACACGGTAACAGTGTAATGCATCATAGTACGTATTAGATAACTTCATTGATATAAAAAAATTGGCATACACAATGTGTATATATATGATAGATATTGTTAATAATACAATACTAATGTAAATCTACAATTTCATTGATATAATAATACATCGATCATACGATATAAAGGAAAATCTACAATATTTATACTAATATATATATATATATATATATATATTTAAGAGAAGCTATACTAATACAATAATGAAAACAAGATTAATTAATTAATTACTAACATCATTTTTCAGTTAGTATATGATTTTTCCTTGGGTGCTTCTTATGCATATTTACTCATATATCTCATCTTGGTGATGGACCTAACTAACGATAAACTGGACATATATAAAATGCTTAAGTGGGACAAATCCACGGGATTCATGTTTTTGCTGTGAAACTCTCGAACTCCGTTTGACGTCCATGGAGCCGGTGCGTGGTAAAGTGCAATCACTCATCTGGTTGATCGATCACTTCTCTTCCTTCGTATATGATTTTTATGTCACAGCTAGCTTTCCTGTGCAGTTTTTATTACCTTGGCCGCTATGGAATTTTGACTTCTAGACCCAGATTTTCTACTCATCCAAATAATAAAATAAAACAATTAGAAGTTAAATGCTGTTACTATGAGTTTAGTGTCACATATATGGATCGCGGATACGGTACCTTAAATTAGATAGAGTAATTCCAATCACCAATTTCCTTATGTTAAGATTTTCGACAAGGTCCACGATGGCTTTGGCAACATTGTCACCTTCAATAAGCTTCATCTCCACCTTCAATAAGCTTCATCTCCACCTTAACCTGTTCCATATTACATATATATATAATTAATTAAGGTCACTTATCATTAAAATCTATCTTCAATCAATTCATAAAAACCCTAGTATATCCTAAAGAGCTCATCTTATATGTTATGTTTATTTTCAGCTCCTTAATTAAATCTCTCAATTTTCATAATTTTGGTCATACTATTATATTAGCTATATATGAAATTCGGATATGCAAAAGCACAAATTCTAATTAATAATCCCCCTTTGTTGATTTGATTATATATAGAATAAGTAATAATATGGTACTCCTATTTATCACCACCCCTATATGAATCTGAATACCCCACAAGTTCAACATCGGTTTCCAGTCTTCAGGAACAAGACACCGTAATATGAAGTTCAGTTCCCGTCAACTATCTCAGTCTTCAGTTCCCTTCACTTACCCCACAATGTTGCCAACAGTCTCTTGCTTCATCTTCCACCAATTTGATATTAGTTTCCACTAGTGTTGGTGCTGCATATTAACTTAGCATGTTAAACCTTCATGAATATATCTCTTCTGATGTAATGATCCTTTTTTTCTAGTATGCAATAATTCCATTATGAGAAAGTACATCATTAACATATATGCACATTCAGATAAAGTCAACATCAGTCTTAGTCTTCACATAAATCTTACGTTTCATTGAACATTTTGAGAATCCTATTAATAAGAAAAAATCTATCCTCTTATTCCAAGCTGCCTCGACTTGTTTTAAGCTATATAGGACTTTCATGAATCTATATATACACATTATTTTCTTATCCCTTCACTTCAAATCTAGGAGGTTGGGGGCACATAACCTCCTCCTCAGGTGGTCTATTAAGAAAAACTTACTTGACATCAAGTTGAAATAGCTACCACCCCTTAGAACTAGCTAGTGCCACCACCAACCTCTCACAATTACAAGTTTAGCCACAAGTGCAAAAACCTATGGGTAATTCAAGCTTGTTCTCCACACAAATTAACTACTAATAGAGTCGTACTTCACTTTAAACACTCTCTTAACAACTATTAGTATTGGTTGCTTATTCAATAATTGATTGTTTAACCAATTAATTTATTCCAAGGTTTTTGATTCTTTCAATGGCTTTCAATTCTTCTTCATTGCTTTTCTCCACACACATCCCTTTTTTTATATAGCATCCTTAAAATTGAAAGGTTCAACTAATTATCTGTATTTATAGTCATCATTTCTCATATATAAATTCATAATGTTTATAATTATACTTTAATTTCAATTATAAAAGATTATATTAATGAAAACAAGCTTAATTGCTAATTTTTTCATGTCTGTTAGTTTATGATATGAATTTTATATATAATGTTTACTAGGTCGTTTTTAAATTATTCAGAGTATATACTACATTAGAGTCGTGCATCCTTGCGTATATTGTATACTCACATGTTAAGGAAGAACCATGGACGAATATGCCTTTTGTCGTCAGGTATCCAGGGATACACACCTCCAATAAAGTCAAATCGCATGCTTAAATTAATATGAACAATATTTTTTGTTCGATGCGTTCGCTATCATATAAAAAGGAGTACGGTTTAGGGGGATTACGTAACACTAAAACGATATTTTAACATTAAATTAACTATTTTTTATGTCAATTAATTTTATTAGCATTACAATAATATATAACAGAATTTTCCGTTCATCTTGACGTAACCAAGATAACAACATTAATGAAGAATGGAGTACACGGAAAAGATCTCACGTAAACAATATTTTGTCAAGGAAAACGCCATACCTATACATATACAGAAAATTCATATTTGACGGGTGGAGAAAAACATGTGTACCTACGCAAGGCATAGACAGGTAATCTTCCCCAAGCTTCATCCTTCTTTAAAGTCTTCTTAAAATATCCGGTATCGATTAGTCGCAAAGAGAGATATCTATCAAAGATACTTCAACGCTCAAATCATATCTCACACAAGAATAATAGAATAACTATTTAATGTAATAAATAGTTTCTTTGATATTTTCACCGATATTTATACACATCTTAATGAATTAATTGTCTTACTTTGAACCTATTGATCATTTTACGTCATTATCATATTTGGTATTATCTTGATAATTGTCATTAAGAATTCTTATGACAATGCTTTCACAAGATAATCATGTCTTATAGCCTTAAGCATTTTTATTCTTTTATATGTATTTGGGTATTGAATACCCATGATGAAAAAGAGGTTATTCGGCATGGCGAAGTATCTGAAATTCTGAATACTTGTGATAAAAATAGGGATACTTAGGTTTTTGGCATGGGCATCTAGCTAAACACGTGTAATAAACATGGAGGTATTCGATATTTAATAAACTAGTCTGGGTACCTGAATACTGCAATAATCATAAGGGATATTCAAGTACTTAGTCTGATCGAGTTTCTGAATACTTGTAATGACGCGGGTTGTATCTGGGATATTCGGTTTAGATGAGTACCTGAGCTTGTTATGTTTCAATTTATTAAAGGATTTGAGAGTATATCCGAGTATTCGGCTAGGCCAAAAACTCGTACAGTATAATATGCAAAAGGGTAATGAAAAAAAGAAAACAACAAAAAGTTGGACAAAATAAAGTTAGCATTGCGGCTACAAACAATTAATATAAATATAGAATAGTTCCATTAGAAACGTGGCCTAAGAAATATTCTGTTAGGAGTTTTGTTAATTATGTTGTGTTGATTACTAATATTAATATTATTTGATCATTAAAATACTAGCTATTACTAAAAATTAGCTTTATTTTATTTTAATTATAATAATGGAGATTTGTTATTAGACTTTTGATGTGAATAATGTCTAAAAAGGCTGGACTTCTCTCGTAATATATACTCAATGATAGAGTCTTATTCCCATTTGACTTGTTATAAAATTTATTTTCGTTATACAATTATATATATCTCAAATATATTTGAGAAAAAGTCCAGTCAAGAGCGGATTTATTTTTTTCTCATTTGTTACTCTATATTTTACATTGAGGTGTAAACATAGATTCAAGTTTCCTTTTAAGTATAGATATTTCTTAATTCAATTGTGTGATGATAATAACGTGACATATCATAACCCAAAAATTATATTTTAAATCTTGAGCAAGGCATATATATAGATCTTGCTAACCAATATCTTAAGATATTAATTAAATAATTAAAATAAAAATATTTAATATAAAATTTATAAAAGAATATAAAAAATTATATGTAACATAATTTATGTTTCTTAATGAAAAACTTTCTTTTATTAATTTTTTAACAATACTCTCATACTCTGAGAACACTTATTAATATTTAAATATATACAGAATTAACTTACTCTTTTCCACAAAATGTTACAATATATAAAAGTGAAAAAGTTCAATGGCGCTCAATTCCCCTATTTTCACAAATAGTGGACCCAACTTCGGAGTTTATACAATAGGATTCACGACTGCCATTAATTAGCAGCGCACAACCACACACACACACACACACACACACATATATATATATATATATATATATATATCCCAGCATTATGCTCGTTTTGCAAACTAAATTTTCATCTACACTATTAAAATTCCAAAGTAATGAATTATTCATGATGAGCTACATTACGAGTCAAAGAACTTGACTGAGCTATATATCTATACCCTTTGTCCTTTGCTGCAATACAACCACACATGTACACTGTAATCATTTAAACTTGGGTATGAAACAAATACATGAAATCAAATCGTTTTGATGATCTTCTTTTTTGCTGGAATCATTAGCAGAGGTGCAAGTGGTAAGCGCATGTGGAAAGGGTGACAATGACATCATCTGCTCACTTACTTCCTTCTGTTCACATATAATTCTCACCTTGCAACTTTGTGGTGCATTCTGCAGTATCTGATCGGCTATGCCATTCCCTCTCCTTGATTTTGATTTTCTGTTCAGTTCTTAAATATTAATGAAATGCTTATAATTAATATAATCAAGCCTACTGCTACGGTCAGATTATGTAATGTACCTTAGATGAAGTTTGTTGGCTCCAATCACTAGCCTTTTTATTTGTAGAATGGGAATCAGGTCGAGGATGGCCTTTGCAACTAAGTCACTCTCAATCAGGATGGTGTCTACCTTAACCTGTTCTGAATAATTTTGTTGTTTTATCCATGGAATTGAATAATTAATTAAGGGTTTGATAATTCCATTAGATTTATATAATGTATTATTAGTACCTTTGAAGTAGAGCATGATTGTAGAAATTTCTGAAGGAGCTCTCTCCCCTTGCCTCTTTCTTGGTCAATATAACTCTGCACCTGCTCAGCACTCACTTGACTCCTTGGAATCATTCCTATTCCCACTGCAATCACATAAAAAAGAGTGGCAAGACACGGATTCAAACCTTTAATTAGATCCATGTGGACTGGTTGGTACGTATGTTAATAAGAGATTACATTTGAAATCAACTTGGAAGTAACAATTTCATTCAAATTCTGAACTTTTTTTCCCGTTTTGTTGATATAAACGGGGCAAATCTAAAAAAAGTACATATGTTATTTGATCATTCTACTTGGTTTGGCCACCTTGTCCAAGCTGACATTTGACACTAAAAATAGATGCTTGGTTTGAAGTAAAGAAAGCAAAATGATGAAGGAAAAAAATAAAAACAGAAAAGCAAGTTAGCAATCAAACATCAATTAGTTCATCTGGCAACCCACAACTTGAAACTCATACATATATAGGTAGGTACTGGCCTACTGGGTTTGACCAAGTTGCACCAAGAAATAAAGAGTGAAAAAAGAAGAAATAGTTATATAATGAAGTTACATGGATTTGGAATGTGGTTGATCTGAGGGAAAACATAAATGAGATAAATGATGGTAGATGGTGATTGAGTAACAAAGTTGTTGAGAGTCCATGTGAGAGCGTCCATGCTTGTGTCGCTCTTACCCACTGCTACATAAACACAGTACTCTTCTTCATCGTCATCATCATGGAGTTGCCTCTCGTTCGAGTTCTCGTCCACTTCTTCTATCTCACACACGCCGGTGCCGGTGCCGCTGCTTCCATACCCGTCCATGTCCATCGACAAATACTTACACAGTATACTATTAATAATTGAAGGTCGACAAATTAGTAGTTGGGTTAATTTAATTAAAAAAGAAGAGAGGAATTTAATTACGCGCATTACATCACATCACATGCATGTTGTTGAATTATTAAGTGAATAAAAAATGAAGCGAGAGAGTCAGAGTTTTCTACCTTCTTTAGCTATGAACTCAAGAGTGGGACGGTATTAAGATAATAATATTTGAAGTTTTATTCCAAAGTATGAAAGAAACGCTTTATGAGACAGACTCCTAGCAGCATCATGCATGCGTCTCAAAGGAAGGTTTGTTTTGTATGGGGATCCGCCATTTGAAGGAAGGAAGGAAATGCATGTTTTTACTTTTTTACCTTTATTTAACGTACACTTTTGGTATGTCTTGGTTTTCTCTAATTCGAAACATTAACTTTGACTTCTTTTTTTAATCATGCCAAATCACACAAGGCGTTTTTTATTATAAATATATATATATATATATATATATTTCATTATTATATTTGTAAAATTTGACAAAAAAAATTTGGTAACAAGAGCAACGGTATGTTATAAATTTGAATTCTCACATTAAATAAGAGTATTTTAAAAGTTATTATTTACTAGGAAATGAGAGTTAATTATAAGGAATTTATGAACACATAACTATCTTAAGTTGTCCCTAACCCTCAATCCAATATTATATTTTCAACATGACTAATTCTTTGAAAGGATTTTCATACTATTACCCCCGAAATACTGCCATCCTTATTTTTCTCTCTCAATAGATTAGAACACCAATTGATAAAAGTAATAAATTGAATATAAAAAAAATAATAATAATAATAGTGTGTTTTAACCTTTTTTATTGAATTGAAGAAACATTTTTATAAAAATTAGGTACGAAACATTTTATGATTTAATTAAATATTTGAAGAATAAAATAAAATAATTCTCATGTTCCAAGCACGTTATTAAGGATGGATATCTTTTGTATTCAAATCGTTGCATTGGTTGGTTTGAATGAGAAAATAAGTAATGAAAATTCAAAATGTATCACGAGAATGGTTGTTGCATATATTTATATATGCCCCAGTGTTGATTCAGAAATCCCAGCAACGCCAATGACGTCGTTGTATCACTGGTTCCAATTACAATATGACGCTTATAACTAATTTGCTCCGTATAAAAATGTTCGTAGTCGTTGGATCCGTATGCCAACAAAACTTTCTTGAAATCATTCAAGTGCATCGTTTCCCCTCATCCCAAAAACCATGAACTGCGTCTAGAATGGTATTTACAGTGCATATTAATTTTGAGGTCAATTCAAAGATTGATGCGGAGGCTAAAGATAATAGCTTCACTGTTGACGTAATTTTCTACGTCCTAAATTGGACCTTAATTATTTCCTTTGGATGTGTCAATGTTTGGGCACAGCTGAAAGTGCAAAATGTGAATGATTACAAAGTTTGTCATTTGTTTTGTTGGAAGTTTCTGATTTCCCATTTAATATCGGCTGTTATTTGACTTTGTTTTTCTTTTGACTCAGTCATGAATTGATCCACCATCGTGGATAGCCGGCACTTCTGTTACCACAGTCAAGACCAGACACAGGTTTTGACATCAACAAGTTTATCTTCTTTTGTTAATATTTTTAAAATCATAAAATAAGATAATCAACTGATTCCATATATTAAATTTGAAGTAATTCTATAAAACTTGCAATTAGTAACATATACTAAAACTATCATAAACTATAATTAAAATTTATTTATATAAACAGCAGTTACTATTAATTTGTTAATATTTTTTCAACATAATTATAATTAAACATTAAAATTAAGTTCTTTATTTTTTCAACATGCAAGTATTAAAATTTTGAGTTTGAAGTTTGGCAATGACAGCGAGAATTCTCCTACATGACATTTGGTCTTTAGCCTGCTGCTAATAAGCTTGGAAAGTAGTGCAAAACGTCACCACGGAATGTCATATGTCTTATACACCTCTCCTTAATTAACGTGTCTTAGGGTACCCATTTTTTCATTAGCTCATGAACAGACACGCAGTGATCGTAATCTGCGTGGGGCAAAAGAAGACACCCAATTAACGCCTAAATCAGATCAATGATGTAAACCTATGAGAAGGACACATGTTAAAAGGTTTAAAGGGCATGCACCCCAATAAACACGCGCACACACACTAATCTTAAAGGAATTCAAGATAATAAGTGTGCACACGAATTAATAAGTGCGTGACTAGATCAATGTTTACATATTAATTGCGTATGTGTGTGACTGTGTGCTTTTTATTGGTAATAAGTGCGTATTATATATAAATAAAATATCATTCAGAATACTCCACGAGAACAAAAGAAAACAGACAAGCAGCTACAGTCTAGGAAAAGCTAGACAACGAGTGTCAGCTTCTAATTCGTCCAGCAAGCCGAGGAAGACGATCCCTGCTTTACCAACCAATCTGTGCCCTAGTTACATTCTCTTAAGGTATGGTTGAAAGTAAGATTTCATTAATGAATAAGTGTCTGATTAGATCAACGTTTACAAATTAATTTTAAATTAAAAATTATAAAAAAAAATTAAAATGATTTATGTTTAGATGTTTCTATTTTAAAATAGTTTTGTTATAAAATTTATTATAAATCTTTCAACTCAATATAAAATTGTTTTTTAGATAAAAGCCATAAAACTAAACACACTCTAATAAGTAATTCAAATATAGAACCCCCCGTCGGAATTGATTGTTTCGTGTGAGCTGAGGTTTTACACGTATGAAAATTTTATTTGTATGGTTTTTTTTATTTCCATAAATTAAAATTTATTAAGCATATATATAAAGAATTCATTCTCTTTCGCGACCAAAAAAGAGAGTTTTCCGTAAAAATAAAGGCAGTGTTAGATGGTGTAGAGCTATCTTATAACGTGCTTTTAGTTGGCTTTTTCTTTTTAGGTGCATGCGTACTATAACCTTTTTTTTTTCCGTGTTGTTAATTTGTGCACGATTCTAACAAGTCAGTCGATTGGGGTTGGTGGGGCTTGATCATACAATCACTTATTCTTTACTAGCCAACGCATGCTATTGTTGGAGGTCGAGCAAGCATCCAATTTGCATCAACATATTAGAAGACGACTCATAGCTAGGAAAAGGCCTTTAACTTGTTATATTTTTTATCCCCTGAAAATGATGTATGAAGTCATGTTTTTTTTCCTTAACTGAAAAGGAAAACATGCATTAGACTATTTTTAAAAAAAATCTTTAAATAAATTTAAAATATAACTATAAAAGTAATGCTTGCAGAGAGTTTAGTTATATAAAAATGAATAATTAATTTATATTGAATTGTAAAAATGTTTCAAAATAATAAAACTTTGTATAATTAATTTAAAAGAATTTAGATTTGAAAAAGAGCATGATAATTGATAAGCATATATAGTTATAAATGACATGTATATTGAAAAAATAATAAGTCATTCTCAAATTTATTGTATCATAGTTTAATGTATAGTAAAAGTAGATTGAAGGATAGTTAATTTAAAAATATAAATAGTTGAAATTTATAGAGAAACAAAAAATATAAAATGAAAATGAAAATTAAAAAATTAGAGTATTTTTTTCTTTATTCATAGAAATTAAATACACACTCATACACTTTATTTACGAGTTAGATTCTTGTTATTAATTTTGAGTACAAATGGTTATGATTTAAAAAGTTAATATGTAAATAAAAAACAATTAATGTTATAGATTTAAAAGATCGTCAATAAATTGGGCCTTAACTGAGTGGGCCGAGACGCACATCTAAAATTTTAATTTTTTTATTTATATGAAATTTTTATTTATCGGAGTCGGAGTGATCTTAACATGCATATTCCATGTTCACACACAAAAAAAATGCACTCAAGCAAAAAAATGAAATCTAAAATTTAACGGCTGAAAACAGATCGAGGCAGTGGGTCCCTGAAATCGACGGTGCAATGACTTGTCAACAATTATATTATAATTGTAATTGTAACTAACTAATATAATAACGTCTTACCAAAAACAGACAAAGAATCTAACAATAAATTCTCAAAAAATAAAAAGTTTTTTTTTTACTGTTTGAAAATTGTGGGGTTGGGTATCTCAACTTTCAATTTCTCATAAGATTCTGAACTGTGAAGCTTCCATTTTTGCTTTTAATTTATTTTTTTCCAATCTGTTCCCAACTGATCTGATTAATAGTAAAAATGAAAAAGTAAAAAAGTATATGAGATTAATATAATTAGGAGAAAATGGAATTTAAAAAGAGAGAAAGAAAGGGTGGAAATTGTAGGTAGGAAGAACTTGGTGATAGGCCAGCCTTTGTTGAATCTTCATTTGTGGTCTTTCTTTCTACTACTTGTTCTTGTTTGCTGTACATTTAAACCTCCTCCTCTTCCTCTTGCTTTTGTTTTGCTTCAAGGTGTTGTGTGTTTCACATTTGAAGTAACACTGAAAATAAAGGAAAGTGAAGTTGAGAGTTTAAGAAGAACAAGAAATGGGGGTTGGTTCCCAGGATGCCATCAAGCAGTTCCAGGAATTCATTGACCAAGGTCTCTCTCTCTCTCTCTCTCTCTCTTTCTTCTCTCTCTCTCTCTCTCAGTTTTTTTTAATTATTTTTGTTTCTTGTTTTGAATTTGCAACAAATGGTAGTTGAGGAGCCTTTGCGAACGACGTTTCAGGTTAGCATTTTGCATTTTCATTGATCTCTATATTTGACTCAACTCTTACTTTCTCCCTCCTTCATTTGGCTACTTTGATCTATTATGTATGGTACGGGTTGGGTTGGGTTCTGGGCCGCCGAATCAGAAACCTTCAATGGATTTTTTATGCTTCTCCTAAATCTTGGTTTTTATAGACTCCCAGCTTCTACTGTTGCGGGATATTTGACACGTAATGTCTCCCAAATGAGATCTGATGATTTCAATTCTCTTTCTCAGATTCTTTCAACTATATAATCTAACTTGTGTTCCACGCTTTCACCTATTTTGTAAAGTACTCCTCATCACTAGTAACTTCTTTCTGTTTTGGGGAGTGCTACAAATTTAATAATTAAAGATAATTATCCAACTATATCTCATGAGGTTTGATGAAAACTAGGAATTTTTAGTAATCAATTAACGAGTACTTAACTAGAAAACTAATTAGGTTCTTGCTAACCAGTGACCTTATGTCTTATGGTAGTGGTTAAGGAACTAAAAGGATAAAATATGTTATTGAGATGCGTAACATAGCACTGCCTATAAGATCACGGGTTGGCATTTGCCAACTAATAACTCTTCCTGCCCTAAATTTTGAATACTTTATTAATGTGGATACAAACGACTTTTTTGGCATTTTGATTCTACAAAACTAATAGCTTCTCCTTTTTCCTCCTTTGGAATTTCGTAACTTTAATTGCCAGAATGTTCATCAAGGATTTGTCACTGAAACTTTAATGCGGTTTCTAAAAGCAAGGGACTGGGATCCTTACAAGGCACAGAAAATGGTAAGATATATATGGTGGAAGTGTCCTTTTGTTGAACATTTTGCTTGCAAATAGTTCTCCACTGTATGCAACATAGTGTACCTGACGTCTGTATTACGTTTCAGTTGGTTGATTGTTTAAATTGGAGGGTGCAAAATGAGATTGACAATATATTATCTGTAAGTTTTTATGATGCTGATCCCTTGCATGATTTCTTTATCAACTTAAGTTCGCTTCTTGTCTATAATTGGAGAGACTTGCTCCGTTATATTCTTTATCATCTGTTATTTTGAAAATAAGGACAACATAATGTATCTTATTAGAGCATTAGCAGTAAATTTTGAAGTTGGTGATTTATAACATCAAGTATGTCGGTGTTTGGTGATTCATTTTTCAGAAACCAATTGTTCCTGCTGATTTATACAGAGCGGTGCGTGATTCACAACTCATAGGATTATCAGGTTACTCAAGAGAGGTGCTCATTCTCAAACATAATCTTTTCCTCATTCCATTTCATCATAGTTGTGCTTTAAGTGAAAGTGTTTGTTCATCAGAAAAAGCAACTTCGGCTTTATGACCATGTGCATTTTTAATGATATTGATTAATATGATAGGACTTGGATTTTTTTTTTTTCTTTTTTTAAATTTTTTTATTCTTCTTGTTCTGCCTTCCTTTCAGGGTCTGCCTGTCTTTGCAATTGGTGTTGGGCTTAGCACATTTGACAAAGCATCTGTAAGTTTAATTATTGGAAAAAATGAAAACGGATGTTGCCTCTTTGAAGCACTATCTGTTTGTTTTTCTTAAGCTATGTGTTCTGATATCGTTCTGACATTTTTTTGTGTGTTTTTATGTTTGCAGGTCCATTATTATATGCAGTCACACATTCAAATTAATGAATATCGTGAGCGTATAGTCTTGGTGAGTATTAGTCTTTAGAGTCTTCTTCATTAACGGTTTGAGCTTTGTTTGCCTTCTGTTTTGACCCATATTTGTCTGTAGCCTTCTGCATCAGAGAAGCAAGGGCGACCTATTACCACTTGTATAAAGGTCTTAGACATGACTGGTCTGAAGTTATCAGCCCTGAATCAGATTAAGGTACTTTTTAGTTCATACTGCTATTTGATCCGGCAGCATTGCCATACCATGATTAATTGTGAATTGAATGTATTGCTAATCCATTATTAAAGTTAAATTTGAATGGTAAACAATATGGATGGATAGGGTTGATATAGTGAACATGTGTGAGATCATTTGGAAATTATCATTAACATTTCATGATCAGTAGTAAACCATTTCACCAAAAACAAAAATGTAGCATGTCTGAAAGAAGTGCAAACATACACAAGATTGAAAGTTGTTCTCCAATTTGTCGTTTAGGTCAAACATTTACTGTTATTGCTACACAAAACCATACTTAAAGCAGAAAATGTTCAATTCATATATATATCATTAAATTTGCTCATGCTGATGCAGTTGTTAACTATTATATCATCCATTGATGATCTGAACTACCCTGAGAAGACAAATACTTATTACATTGTAAATGCTCCGTACATATTTTCAGCTTGTTGGAAGGTGAGAAATTTCTACCATAAAAAAATATTGCCTTATGATTTTGCTTCCTGTATGATATTTTTTATTTCATATAGCAGTTTCAGTTGAGTTCCTATTCAGACCTCAGCATGATGTTTAAACACTCAGCATTAGCAGGTTGTGAAGCCACTTTTACAAGAGAGGACAAGAAGAAAAATACAGGTGTTACCAGGTTGTGGACGAGATGAGCTGTTGACTGTAAGTTTTTTGTTTTTTGTCCTCATGTCTTTGAACAAGACTCCTCAAGTGCATACCCCAACAATTGAAATTATGCCATGATGAAGAAAAAATTTGCCAATTATTATGATCTCAGTCGTGTGTAACATATATTCCAGGAGCACCTACTTATTTAACAATAGGAGAGAGCATCACAAAATTAGAGGATAGCTTTTCCTTTTAAAGGTAACAATAAAGAATGCAATACAAAATGACAAACAGAAAAAGTGCATTAGGAAAACAAAACTAAGTGGTTGCTTACCAGACAAGAGACCCATGTAAAAAAGCCATTAGCAGAACAGCACAGAGATGCAATGTGTGCAATTTTTTGCCTCAGATAAGAGACAGTGGTGCCATTAACTTATCTTTAAAACTCTGCCATTACTTTCAACCACATGCATGCACTTTACATTGCAAAAAAGCCACTTACCCTTATTACCCAGTTGCACTTCACGGTGCCTCTGAAACTAGTTGGAAAATGTTTCAAACTTCCAAGACACGGCTATCAATCACTAGAAACACCAACAGCAGTTAAAAATTTTAGAAATAAAATTATTGCATATTCCAGAATTGGAGTACATAACAGAAAATTAGGGGAGGGTGATAGTCTGTGGATCTGTCATGCAAGTTATCTGTATACAATTCAATCTTTTTTTATAGGATGAATTTTTCATAAAATCTACTCTTGGATTTAATGTTTGTATTATTTTCATCTTATCTATGCATTTAATTAAAATTGTTTTGGTACCTATCAAAATATCTTATTTAGAAAATGTTTTTAAAAGAAAATACCAGTCACTTCATAACATATTTATTCTTGTTTAAGTTTCCTAAAATTTTATAAGCATTTTTGCATAATATTAGTTGTACTTCAATTGATGGATTTAATCAAAATCATTTTCTTTAATGAGTAACCACCTTTTATTTCCATTCCTTTTAGTATGCTCATGATAGTTCTTTTGAAAAATTGAAGGTCAACTCTATGGTACCTATTATCTATTTTTAATTTGTATTAATGACTTTAACAAATTAAATTTGGTGTGCAGATCATGGATTACTCGTCTCTACCACATTTCTGTAGAAGAGAAGGCTCTGGATCATCCAGACATTCTGAGAGTGGTAGTGAAAATTGCTATTCCTTGGATCATCCCTTCCATCAAGGGCTCTACAACCACATCAAGCAGCAAGCCAGACTCCGTGAAGCTATTGAACCCATCAAGCAGGGATCGTTTCATGTAGATTTTCCAGTACCTCCAGATGATGAAGTTGAGATTGCCAAGACTATAGAGTTAGAGTTACACAAGTTTGAGAACGGAAATGATGTCTAATACGTTCTTTTAGGATCTACTGTTGAGACCTCAAAATCAGAGATCTTTTGCTTTGTACAACCAATGTAGGAAGACTCCACATCAGAATTACTTCTATCAGGATTCGGCAGAATTAGTTAGCATTGTTTATGTATGTTAAAAGAGAAATTAAGGGGTGGTCAACTTAATGCAAATCCCAACTTTACATCTTATCACAATGCAAGAGATCAATGTTAAATATAATATTTTATCCTTTTGTTTCCTGATCTTTTGCATGTTTGGTCTTGATATTTCTTGATTTTCTTTACCAGTCCAAATATAAGATTATAATTTATGTTAAAGCATTGTTGAATGGCATAAGAGAAATATCATATGCTTTATGTCCTGTACTTGAAAACCTTGTTCAGCTTTGCATGATTCTGCATAAAGAACAGCTACTTGGAATATACAAGAGCCAGAGAGTTGTTTATTAAGGGCCCTAGGAACGAGAAAAAAAGCAGGTTGTTGACAATGAGAAATTGCATTTGCACATTCGATTTGTTTTTGAAAGATGGAAACATCAACACCGTTTCCAAGCGTACTGGAAGTTAATGATACATAAGTGATGACCCATCTTCCAAGATAAAGGCAGAAAGGCAACACAATAACCAAGTTATTTCCTTTCCCATCTATATCTTCAAGATTTGACTTCTATTCTAGATGGTCAACGAGATTGGTGCTGCAGAATGCTCCAATTTCTGAGAAGCAGCACCTGGTATCACCTTTTGTTGTTGTTGATGCCACCTCCTCAGTTCACTTTCAATTGCCATTTTGCAGAATCTGCCATCTCTGCACTCCACAAAGCTGTCTCCTCTGCAGCCTTTGTTTCCTCAATTGCCTTCAGATTAGTTTCCACCTTTCTGTCCACTTCATTCTTTCTTGCATAGATTTCCTGCAGCTCTGCCATCACAATTGCCTCTGTCTTTTCAACCAAATCCTCACACTCCTTGGCCTTTGCTCTCCGTGCCTCAAACTCTTCATTTGACATCTTGATCTTGCCATTGAATTTTGAGTACGGGACTCTACCCACTTCAGACAAAATCTTGATCTCCTTAACGGCTCTTTGTATTGAAAATGAAAGTATACACTTTTATTTAGAGAAACTCAAGTTACAAATACTTTCACACACTTGAACTTTACAAGGACTACTTTGAGTTTCACTCACTCACTTTTACTACTTATTTTCTCAAACTCATTTTCACTCTACACGTATTTGCTTCTTCCATACCCACCCTCACATCTACACACTTGCTTTCAACCAAGACACTTACATCTAGCCAAGAGCCTCTACCCCTATTTATACTTGCTTTGTGAGGTTTCTAGATTCTTCTCCTATCTTCTTCATTACTCTTTGCTTCACTATGTTTCTAGATTCTTCTATAGGTTTCTTCAATCTTCCTTATGTTTCCAGAAGCTTCCACAAGATTCTACAATCTTCCATAAGCTTCCAGAAGTTTCCATAAGCTTCTACAAGCTTTCATATATTTCTAGAAGTTTCTACATGCTTCTATAAGCTTCTAGAAATTTCTTCAAACTTTCATATCCTTGTAGATTGTGGACTAATCTAGAGATGCAAATTGAGTTTGATTTCTAACACTTTGTTTAACCAAGGGTCTGTTAGGTGCAACTCAACATGTTGGCTAATTGTTGTCTCATTATCTAACTTTATTCGGACTATGGATCTTATCTCTGTTATTAAAGACAGCACAAACATAGCTAATTTGATTTGTTCCTCTAATTGTTACTAATAACTAATCCTAAGATTTTTTAAGTTATATTCTTTCTGTCTCATTATTTTGTTTTATAAGATAATATACATATTTTAAGAAAATTATAATTATATAAATACAATAAACAAAACTATTATATTTAATAAAAAGCTAAAACATAATTTTCGTCAATTATCTAAAAAATTTATTTTAATTTAAATTATGTTCAACAAAATTAACTGAAAAGTTAGCTGGAAATAGAAAAGTAATTGATACTTGGAAGTTAAAAGCTAATTGATTAAATTGTAAGTGTTTCTTAAAATCATGTTACATAGTTTTTGGTAGGGGTGTTCATCAACCGATCCAAACCAATGTAAACCGCGGTGACCGAACCAAAAAACCGAAAGTCGAAATAACCGAAAACCGAAAAATCGAAAATCGAAAAAAAAAATCGAAAATTTTCACCGGATTGGATCGGTTTTCGGATTGGCCGGTGAAAACTGATCCAATCCAAACCGATCCAATTGTAAACCATACCTTACCCTTTATCTACTTGGGCCTATTCCCCATCATAGCCCAAAAACCAAAAATCCAATACATTGCTCCTTTTTTTGTCCAATGAACGAGTTTGTCTAATGAAAATTAGAAAATGATGTTTATTTTTGTCCAATGAATATGTTTGTTTATGTTAGATACTCCTTATTTTGATAAAAATAAGTCTCATAAGTTTTATTTTTAGACTTTTTAAAAAACCGAAAACCGATCCAATCCAAACCGAAAAAAATTGGATTGGATTGGATCGGATTTGAAAAAAATTTCAAACCAAACAACCAAAAATTCAGTTATTTCAACTACATTAAATGATCTTTCAAATTGGTCAAGATTATCCAGTTTATGGCCGCTTCTCTATGGTACTAGTTGTTGAATTGCAATAGCTAAATGATGGTGTGCAATATCGGTCAGCCATAGACCTCCAGTTACTGGATCTAATCCTCCACGAAAAGTCAGAAATTCTGCGTATTTTGACCAATTCAAGGTGAAAAAGGGGGTTGCTCCGAATGGATGATCAAATGACCAAACCGAAGGGATTGGATCGGATGATTTTTTGCTTCAAAACCGATCCAATCCAGACCGCGAACACCCCTAATTTTTGGTCAAGTTTTTTTCTTCTTTTTAATAAAAAAAATAATCAAAACAAATACTTCACGCACTTCTCCCCTCTTGTTGCTGAATAAAAGATAATGTTCCTTGATTTTAGAAGATATTATTGTTGTGTAAAATATCTGTTTTGATTGTGTTTTTTTTATTAAAAAGAAAAAAAATTAACCCAAAACTACTTAGTTTTGGTGTATAGGAGAAAAATTTATCTCATATAACATAAGAAACTTTAATCCAAAATAAAAAAGTAATAAGGAAAATAAATAAATATATTTAAAATAAAAATGAAAAAAAATATATAAAGTTAGAAGCTAACATTTTAAAAAAATATTACTTCAAATAGTATTTTAAAAAATACTAAAAACTATTAAAATAGCTTGTTTATCGAATAATCATACAAGCTTTTCTAAAAAAAACTTAAAACTAATTGAAATATCTTTGTCAACATAATATTTGTCTCCTAAGTTTAAAATGTTCCGCTTTTGATCTTTAAATTCTCTTGTTAGACTAAAATGGTTCTTTAATAAGTTTTTTTAAGGAACTTGACAAATCCCTGTTTAATTTGATATCTCTTAAAATTTGTCACGCATCATCAAGTTGATTAAATTAGTGTGATAAACTGATGGAAGCACCAACTTAATCTAATAGAAACTTTTTTAACTTATAAGACTAAATTGAAACAAAAAATTCTAAGTGAGGAGCCAAAATTATATTTTATTTTTCATAAAAATATCATTGTCAAAAGAATTAAAATATAATTGTAAATATATTTAGGCATTTAGGTGAAATATCCCGAAAAATAATTATATTTTTTTAAAATAGCAAGTATTTTAATATGAATTAAGCATGTCATTACATATATTAACCTGCCTACGTGTCACTCTTTAGAATAAAGTGTTCTTATTCTCTAACTAATTTTTTATGTCGCAATTTACATGAAATTGGTTCATTTAAAAAAAATGAGTTATTAAATAGAATTCAATCTTTATGTATTGTCATAGTAAATATGTTTATTGTACCCAAAAAAAAAAGTAAAGATGTTTA
>PYAF01002407.1:5695500-5718363 GCA_007407185.1 Glycine tomentella | reverse complement strand
CTCCCCAGACTCGACCCCACGAAGCCTTAACCAAACATTTTGTAGCACTTCGCCATTAACACAATTGATACTGCTTTCACGAGCAAGACAGTTTTCACTATCCGGTGTCACCTTCCTCAATGTTGTCTCACCAGAGGACACCTTTAAAATATCTCTTAATCTGGCTGCAGAGTTTAATGGTTGAAGGTTCAGATAACTACTTCCCATCTTGTCATCAGCCTTCAAAAAATCTTTATCAAATACTTCCTATCCAAAAACCAACTTAGTTACAACCTAACTCACCATTTCAAATATTTCGCCACAAAAATTTATCAATATATTACAATAAAATGCAGGTAGATTGTCTGGGAGGAGATATATACCACTAAACCTGTTCGTAATGTGGTAATGGTTATCTTTGGCTGCAAATTGAATGTGGCCAAACTCACAAAGATACAAGTGGTGAGTTAATTACTCCACCCTTATTGTTTACCATTTTACTTATTAGGTCATCATATTGATACTTAGAAGAAAATATGTAGAGGTCTGACTCTGACCTGTTAACTAACAAGTCCTCAATTTTCAATCTCAAGCTCTTTTTTTTCAAAACGCAAAATGAATCGTCAACTAATAAAAGTGTATATTTACAAATGCAAATAAATAAAGAGGAAACTCACCAAATTCAGAACTCCCAAAGGTTCTGTCAGAGTGAAATTCAGCTCTTCATTCCAGACAGGATTCAAGCAACAATGAATGACCCTGGTCTTTGCTGTCTGATATACATGATAATTAGTGAATCATTTAAACGTTCAGATGTTTTAAAAACGCTAAATAATGTTGACATAAAAAAGATACAAGGCAAAACTGAAATGTAAACCCAAGTTACCTGACTCCCCAGCTTGACAACAACATAAGGGTCACTGCTCTTGAAATCCCGGATCACTAATCTTTTGCCTTGCACAACAACGACTTTTAGTATCCTCGATTGTTCATCCATTATACTGCTAAAAACATGACAAATATCTATTGACCAACAACACAACAAAAAAACATGCAGCTGAGATAGAGACTAAAACACTTTTAAAGAAAGGAACATGGTGAGAAAAGCAATAAATTTAAGTTAAATTAGCATGCCTACCAAACAATAACATAAACTAAACGAAAGAAACTTCGAGATTTTTCTTGTAAATATATTTATAACTTAAAAAGTGAGAAAAGAGGGCAAGCCAGTGAATACCGAGGATAGATTTAACTCAATTGAATGTTAGTAGCAAGTGGTAAGTGAAGTGATTATGATCTTAGGAAATTAAAAAAGGGCTTTTTTGGGGATAGATAACAATAAAAAGGAAATAATTAAGCAGAGACAACTAAGGAAAGGGATGGCGATGGTATTGGTGGAGAAGAATGTGTTGCTGTTAGTTAAATGTTCATCTGACTCAGCACTCAAATTTAATGGCAACGTAATTTCCTCTTCCACCGACAGGTAACAATTACAAAAACGACAGGATTGACCGTTGACCAGACTAAAATTTCTATTAAATTGTATAATTTAAATTTTAAATTATTATTAAGATTTATTTGGTAGTTATAGTTTTTTATTATTATATTTTGAATAGAAATTAATATTAAATTAATTTGTTATTATTTTGTGTTATGAAAAGGTTGTTGAACTGTTCTTATATATAAAAACTTTACATTGAGAAAAAATATATGATAGAAAAAGAAGAAATGAATAAATTGAATGAGGAATTATTATTCTAATTTATATATATTTAATTTTTAATAATATCTAAATCAACTTGTGCTTGCTTAATCTGACAACACTCTTTCTTTCTCTTTCATTATACATTCAAATCAGTGACATACTTCATTTCTTATTGCTTTTTACCATTCAATCATATAAAGAAAAAATTTATAATGACGACCCAAGTTTACAACTATTTGAATTTTTTGGTTTTTATTTATAATAATAATAATAATGAAAATGAGTTCTGACATAATAATAAAATTAAATTTTGGTAATTTGTTGATCACGAATTTAAATAAGAAAATAGTCTATCTACATATGTAAGAGTAAAGTTACGTATAATATTTTTCCTATTTACTTTCACATAAGCTTCTGACAAGGATATGTGATTTTTTTGGTATTTATAATAATAATAATAATTTATTTCACCTGCTCAATTTAATTTATCACTAAAGCTTGACTTTGAAAGAAACGTGTACCCTCACTGTGGTGTGAGCCTTGTTTCAAAGAGTTTAATTATCAAACTTGCTACTATGAGTTGGTATTCCACACCACAACATGACGCAGAAACTACGTAACGAGAATCATACAAACAACAAAAACATTATTTAGGCATCTTATTTCCTAACCAAAATATATATATATATATATAATTTTAATTCAATAACAAATTATATGATAAATTTATTGACTTTTTAAGTAATTATCTTAAAATTCATATCAATTATGACTTTCAATTGATTAACAATTTAAAATTATTTTATATTGTTAAGCCATGATTATTATTTCTCTTAAATTGAACACTTCCATTTTCACTATGTTTCTAGCTTATTTCCATTCACCTTCCTTATTTACATTCATCCTATTTATCACTTGTTTCCATTCTTCCAACCATGCAGACCCAAGTGATTCCTCAATCTAACACACGCCAACTTGTCTTGGGATAATCTACTCAATTCTTTTCAAAGACTCTGGATAATAAAACTTGCTCAAGGACATAAACTTTAGGTGATTTACCAAACACATTTTGCACTCTTCACCGAGTGTAACTGATTTAATATAAAGTAAGCACATGATGGTAAAGTCGCCTTTTTCAATTGTAACCGGTGAAGTACAAATATGCTCAATTCCTAAAAATACAAATGCAATTATGCCCACGTATAACTGTACACATTGTTAATTGGCCAAGTCAATTATATCAATTGTCTTGAAAGGATGAACGACACCTACATAAATCATATGCTAAACCTATCCCCTGAACTAATGAAAGGTCATTTAACAGAAATATAGTCCTAAAGATCCCCTGAACGACATCTACATTTTCCCCTTATAAACGTGGGGATGACTGCTGTTATTTTATACTCTCTACAGGGTGGCTATATGGCATGCTAAGCATATTTATTAGTGTGTCAATAACTAAAGATCTCCAATTTGGCAGTCATCTTCACGCTAACACCTGTACTTGTACCACAGCATCAACTCCGCTGCATTCTTGACAGACAAATAACCATAGCTAAACTGCTCATTGTTCTTTCCCTGAGCTTTTCTTCCCCGTCCTACACTTCCATTTACTCTGCATCAATCAATATCAAATGATCAGCTTAGAACAAGTACTAAAATAACATGAGTGATGCAACGGCTGACTTCTTTACCAGAGGCACGTCATCAGAAATCTCAGGGATTGTGTTGTTGTCATCATCATCAGGACTTTTTGATGGCTCTAGATGTGATTTTTTCATTTCTCTAGGACTACTGCCAGCATTGCTGTTATCATGATGCCCTTCAGAATCGGATTCTTCTTCTCCATTAATATTTCCGCTCAACACTCTACTTGATTCATCCACTGCTCTCTCTTCAGAACTACCTTGTGGGACACTTTCTCTATCTTCAGAAAGCCTTTCACTATAATCCTGCTTCTCTTCATTTGTTTCTTTTGTATAATGAAAGTTTTTCTCTTTCTTTAGCCTCTTTCCTCTGGAAACTGATTTTGTATTTTTGTTAGATTTCTTCTCCTTTGTTGTGATTTCATTGAATCCTCCATTCAAGTCCTCATCTGATCCACCTAGAAAAGAAAATTCGTATAAAAAGAAACAAGGAAACAAAAATGAAGCACAAGTCTTAACACAATGAGGAAGCATAGTAACCGCAAGTGCAGTAGAGATATTAAAGGTATAATATTCATTTCCAAAGCAAATTAGCAAATTTAACATTCAACCATATAATGTCTTTTAAGATATATTACCTGAGTACATTTCATCCGCTTTAGAGGTTGTGGTCTCTTCAAGATTTGATATCTTTAAAGTCTCTTTGGTATCCTCTTGATGCAACTTATTTTTTGATGCACGTTTCACAGGTTTGCTGGGAGATTGTTTACCATTGATTCTATAAGGCAAAATTATACAAATTATAATAAATAGAACATAAAGCAAAATCACAGATGTGCAATAAGGATCTCAGATTCATCCACTCACATTTTTTTTGCCCTCTTACTTTGTGAGCCACCTGAACCTTTATGCTTTTGCCCAGTACTACAAAGTATGAAAGCAAACAAGAAAATCAGTACATAAAATGCAGACCACTCACTCAAAATGGGGTACAAGACCATGTTAATAAGCTACTATATAGAAAATTCCCCTAAAGCAGAAAACATGTATTCAATCCGACTTTTTGGTTTTCTAAATGTTAGTGTGTATAACCATTTTCTTATTATCTTTATAGGAAAACATATAATCACTCAGGTACAACTAAAATAAAAAAGCAGCATGCCAAGGAGATACTTACGCTTCAAGTGAAGAGAGTTTTATCTTCTGGAAAGAAATTAAAAAGAAATGCATCAGATATTCAGTTTTTAATGGTAACCGATATTTTATTGGGAATAGAAAATGTAGAAATACTTCAGAGAAAGGAAGAGCAGTAAAGAAAAACCAGAGACCTTGATAGATTTGCGACCCTTGTCAATAAGCTCCCAGCGCTCCTTTTCTAAACGGAGTATTTCTACGTCTCCATCATCATATAATATCTTCCACATGACATGACACAGTAAAATTGTTTAATGATTGTAAGTAGTAGTTAAGAGATAGCAGGAAGAAAAACTTTGTATCAAATTCTAAGGGCAAGTTCAGCATCATTCAGCTTACCACATGCTTCCCTTTTAAAGGATCATAGGACTTAATGGTGCCTCCATAAAATCTACAGAGCATCAAACATTAGAACTTCAATTAGAAATTCTGAGAAGGCAAGAGAATAAAATAATAACTTTAGAAGGCATACAGAAAGCATGTCAGATGAAGAGCCAGATAGCATTTAAACACATGGAGGCATGAAAAACAAAGAAATATAAGAAAGCAGCACCAAAAAGGAGCAGCTGAATTTGCAAGGGAAGTCATCTTCAAAAATGTGCACAAAAAGCTTTAATTTAAGGCCATGTTTGGATAAACTTTTCTATAAACACTTTATAGTAGAAGAAAATAAGAAGGAAACATGAAATAAGCTTCTCACATAAGCTAAAATTAACTCATGCACAAGTTAAAAGTCAGCTTTTGGAGAAGCTATGAGAAAGCTTCTACAAATTAGCTTACCGGAGCTTATTTCAATTTTTTTCTTATTTTCTTCTCCTATAAGTGCTTATAGAAAAGTTTATTCAAATAAGGCTTCTATATTTTTCATGTGCTCCCGAATAATGACCAGAACTAACTTATTTTGCTTTAGCAACTGATCTCTATAAAATTTATCATTAGCACTTACTTCTTATCTGTAGGCCACCAAACTTTAATTCTGCAGCCAATTAGATCTTCAGTATCAATTTCACCTTCTTTTGTCGTGCACTGCACATAGTAAATGAAATCAAACTATGTGTTCCAAGGGATTTGCACAAACACAAATTATAACATAGACAAGGCGGGTAGGGAAAGGGGGTTTGGGGAGTATAAAAGATCTACATGTGATGACTAGAAGGCTAGTAAAGAGAGCTTACCTTAGCCAATCCTGAAATACTTTTTCTTTTCCCCTTTTTAGCAGACCCTGTGGGAGACTTGTTATTGTTTCCTACAGTCTTATCACTTAGCTGTGTACTATCAGGACTCTGTAAGACAGTCAAAAAAATAATAAGCAGAAGTCTATGACATAGATCTATTAGATAATACATTAGCATAAATATACTTGACAGTAAGATTGTACCATCATGTCATGTTCATCAGGTTTGTTCAACTCATCATTATGGTAACTGTCAGAACCCTTAACTTTTCGTTTTAATGAAGATAATGACAAATCTTTCTCACTTCCTTTGACCATTTTTCTCTGCATGGTTTTGCTAACTGCATCAGGGTTAACTTCTTCATCAAGCAGTAATTTGGGTTGAGGGGAGTCTTCTCCTGAAACTCTTCGAGATGCCTTTGATATACTAGTCGATAATCTCAATTTTCCATGAGCAGAGCAAGACCGCCTACGTTTAGGCACTGGAACAGGTGTTGTTTCTCTAGCTTTTCTCTTTTTGCCTGTTGCAGACTCTGGATCCTTCAGCTCCTTCTTACTCAAAGAATGGTCATGACCATTACTTGGTTCAAAATTAGTGTGGGTCTCCAAGTTATCCACATTAATTTCTCTGACCATATTTAAGATGTCAAAATCATTTTCAGCCTTTTTTGTTTCAGCTGGCACAGACTTATTCCTTTTCACCTTTTTGCCACTGGTTCCCTGAGATTTTATGTTCTTTAGCATCTTTCGCAAAGGTATTTCATTTCCGTCTTTTTCATCTTCCTTTGAAGCTTCATCCTCTGCTGATTGGGATTGAACCTGACATAAAAAGAGCATGATCATACAGTTCAAGATTTTAAAAACAATGAAAGTTGTCATGTAACTTTCCCACTGCATTGAACATACCATTTCTAGTTCAAGAGATTCAAAGTGGGTCAAGGAACTTTCATCAACCAACCAGCTTTTAACTTCAGTCACCTGCCATATATTTCAGAGGCATTAATAAGCACTATTATTATTTTTAATTAGAAGTAATCCAAGATCTAATAGATGTTAGAAGTTAATAATGCTGTTTATCTGATTCAAGGAAAAGACAACTTCATTAAGTGAGCTTTGCTCTTAGGTTACTCAGAGTAGAGTAGATTTTACTTGTAGGGGAGGTAGTGTCATTAAATTGTGTCAATATTCATGAAAGAATCCAACTTCATTGCCTATTCAGAAAGAGATGTGACACACATGCAATAATTCATACAATTTATACAACATCATTTTTCGTGTCTATTTCTCTCAATCCCATCATTTATTTATTTATTACATTTCAAACTTCTCTGTCTTTTCTCTCTTTGTCTCTCTTTGCTGTACAATTTGTTGTGCAAGTATCATTTCTCATTCAGAAAAGAGCCTAAACAAAACCACCCTAATCACATCAATCAAGCAATAAGAAGATGCATAATTGGAAGGGAATATTTTTTCCTGTAACAAAATCACCCAAGTCTATATGATGAAACTCAAGCATCATGCAAATTTAATTAATCAAATACCTAGTGTTGAGTCAAAATATCAAGTCTACAACTTAAGGTGCATAAATTTAAAATGATTTAACGAGATATAAAATTAGTATATTAAGTTAATATGATGCAAGCAACTCCACTGTTATAAAACAGTCTCAGTTGGAAAGCACTTTGCACAGAGTATGGACAAGAATAGATAACATACTGGAAGGAACTACAAAATTTGACAAAAATACGGAGCATACCAAAATGTCATCTCCTTCCTTCTCAGATGCTTTGTATAGCAATGGAGGTAGAGAAACCAAATGGGACAATCTTTGCAAATCAACATCCTTCTGCACTAGGCGTTTGGTTATTGCTAAACCAAGCTCACATAATGCATGAGAATTCTGGACATTCATTGATAACAGATGTAAAAATACAGTCACTTCTCACTTTAACTTTTGCAATTTTTAACAAGTCAGAGGAAAAAAATTAATTCCAACCTTTGACTTTGATGTGTCAACCATGTCTTCAGAATGCTTGATACTCAGAAAGATAGAAGTGATAGTAGATATAACTTCCTTCTCTTTGTCAGTAGTTAATTCTGACTTGGCATCTTCTTCTCTTTGCAGTAGCATTGACAGTATTAGGTGCAACTGCCTGAAAATTCAGAACAAAATATAAATTCAAAAACAATGAGCATTTCTAACCTTTTACATTTTGAGGTTTGATAAATTTGTAGGCATCAGACTGGTTGCATTCCTCATTCAAATTTCAAATCAGCATCATAAACACGTATTTGAGAAGTACAACAAATCAGTAAAAACAGATACATGTAGGCATCAAATCCAAATAATATAAGGAAAAGTTTGGAACCTTTAAAAATGTGTTCAGACAGGTTATATTATAAGCTTACTGTGGCACCAAGCTAAGATTCTTATAAGCTAACTGATACGGACCAGCTGATACCAAGAGATGAAAATAAAAATAAGAGGGAATGGCAAGTTATAAAAGGAGAAATAAAAAAAAGAATTAGCGAGGGGTTGTTAGGCAGTTAGTAGAGTGAGTGTTTTGTGGAATAGGTTATAAATAGAGTAGCAGTGGGTGTTAGTGGGGGTGTGGAAAAATAATTGTCTTGTGTGGGAATTACTGTAGGAGACAGTGGTCTCTTGGGAATTAGGAATTCATCACTCCTAATTCTTTCTACTGAATTGTAAAAGCTATTCTTGGAAGGAGTAAAGATTCTGCATATTATTCAGAATATCACTGTGCTGGATTAGGGATTCAAAAAAATTTCCTTTCTTGGACCGTATCACTAACCACATTATGTGAAATAATACAGTACGGTTAAGTACATAAAGGCAAACTTTTTAGAAGGCCTCAATTTAATAAGCATGTGGCATTCTTCATATCTTTTAAATTTAAATTGCAGATATTCAAATATTAGCATATCATACATTAAAATGCCATAAAATCATTAGACAACACTAACATTTATGAATTACCAAAAGTAAACTAAAGCTCCTCCATCGCTTCTTTCCTAGGTCTCTCTTGAATCTTTTCATGCCCATTTTTATAAACAATGAATTTATTAAGAGAAGAGAAACATAAAAAGGTAAGAGGATAACAAAGCATTAGCATAAAAGACGTCACAAAGAATAAAAAAAAGACCAAGAAACATGCGCAACACGGGATGCCCATCTCTCAATCTTTCAAAGACACTTTCCTAAGAAGACCACTAGCTAAACACCAGAGAAGCTAGAAGAACTGCTCAATCCCAAATGAACTCAAGACTGTTGTCCAGAGAAGATTCTAGCATCGCTTTTCACACACTAATTAAAGAGTATCCAAATAATGCATCATTGTATCCAGCATAGAGATGTCTTGTGTGGGTAAGATGGTACCGGTATATATCATCATATGCTCCAACATCCTTGCAATCATCAACATTGGGACATGAATTGTGAGCAAGTGCATGAACTAGGTATGGAAGAATGTATTCAGGGTAAGCGGTCAAGGAATTTGAATCTGATTGCACAGAAAGTTGTCGTGCCTTCAACTGGTGGTGCATCTGAATAATGTCAAAGAGGTTCTGTTTATCCTGCATTAACAGAATCACAAAAACACAATTTTGATGACAAAGCAAAGAATATTTAAAATTGTGAAAAAGACAATGAATCAACAACGTACCTCTGCAAACTCATCTGGCTTGGATCCAAATATGTTGAATAAGAAAGCACACCCATATTTGGCATCCAAAAGGCGGTCTTTGATATATTGGTGAATTTTACTCAAGAAAATCTTCTTAGCTTGAGGAAAACTAATCTGCAAAACTCAAAAGACCATGAGAAGCAGTTATTCCCACATTTAAATGAAAATTTTAACATACTAATTGCTCCCTTTAAATATGAATAGAAGTAGTCTTTTATCTTGAAAATAATGCAATGAAAAACCAATAAATACTCAAGAGGAAATTAAGTAACCAGAAGACACAGCCACCTCAGACACCCTTAAAGTTAAGTGAAAAAGATCAACAGGTATCTTGTGATCCCAAAGTCTAGACAAACGAAGAACTGCCTTTGCAGAAGCAAGCTTCAAATGGGCCATATCAACTGAACTGCAAAAGTAAGCATAAATGAGTACATAGTATTTAAACCCATGGTCCAATTTTAAATTAATTAGTATATAACTCTGAAGCTTATATATATACCTTGATTTTAGATCCTTTGATATTTCACCATACAATAAAATATTCCTAAGGATATCCAGAAGCCTGTCAATATCTGGACGAACATGAGCATCTTTGACTGGCAAGTAGCTCTTTACAAATGCTTTAATGCCATATATCTGCAGTAAAGAAAGAAAAAGAAGAGGGGGCAGAGAGAAATAGAGAGAATAAGATGTAATAAAAGAAGCCAACTTACAAGCATTTTCTTATCTATCAAATTAGAGAACAAATATATAACCAAAAGTATCTTAAACAGAGTTGACTATTCTTCCTACTAACCTTCAACATACAAAGATCACTTTTATCATCCCAAGATGTTTTCATGATATCTTCTTTCTGAAACAGCAAGGCACACATTTAGATGAAAATCAATTATTTTCATGCTTATTTCACAAACAAACACACCATTCAAAACGGATTTGAAAGGCTTACACTATCACTTTTTAGAATCTTGTTTAGTATAAATTCTTCAATTTCATTCTCTCTGGTTTCATAGACAGGCATTGCTGTCTGCGCAATACACCCCAGAGACTGAAGTACTGCAGGCAGATGTGTTTTATCTTCCAGCATATCTACAAGTTTCTGCAAATAAGGTGACAAGAATCAGAATGAAGGCAACAAAATGCACAAGGCTCCCATCTAGTGGGGTTTGGAGAGAATAGACATAGGCAGCCTTATCACTGAAAGCAGTCACAAGGCAGCAACATTACCATCACACCAAGGCTCATCCTCTGACAAAAATCAGAATAATAAATTGCGTGCTTAAAATAAATTAATCAACTAGATGAAACCTTGTATAGGACAGAGAGAGACTTGAGGCCATCATCCTTAGTTATTGCAGCCAGTGCATGGACAGCATACTTTGCCTGCCTCCGACTGCCTTCTAAACATAGTCTCTCCAATATAAGGTCTACAGAACTGTATGAAACAAGGAAATGGTAAGAAAATTGTACAAGAAAATGCATTTAAAAGGTTAACAATTTTAATAGTAGCACCTTGATGTGACTGCAAGTTGCTCACGAATAGTACCACCAGCCTTTGCTAAAACATTCAGAACACCTTCCTGAATTGTATCATTATCATCTTTCAGTAAATTCACCAGCTCCTCCTCACTGCCACGAAGGAGCAATGGACTGAAACAAGCAACTATCTGCAATTTACAAGTCAACCCAAAGTTAAAATTATTATTCTAGTATTCTTAATTATCATGTCCAAAGTGACTCAAACCATACCACTGTTTCATAACAGAATTAAATACATTAAATTATTGGAGTGAGATATTAAAAAATAAAAAGCAACATAACTCATGCCTCAATGAAAACCATTATTGGGCCCTTTCCTATCAGCTTAAGAAATTAGGATGAACTGGTTCTATGGCATTGTATCAAAGCCTCTCCAAGGTCAAGAGTTCAATCCTAGTAGTCACATTAAATTAAATTTCACCCCACTGTAGTGCCAGGTTTGAGCTTTGTGCACACTGAGCTTGAAGGGCTTTCACAATTGCTAGGCATTCTCCTAACAACTTAAGCATGTGGAATGATTTGCACTTGACAGACACAATCACTCTGAGCTCACAATTCCAATTAACCAACATCAAGCAAAGACATAAATTCTTGCTTTGCAATTATTATAAGCAAAAGCTGTGATGTATTTGTTTATAATTCATAGACGAATGTTAAATAACAGAGCAAAAAAACAAAGCCGAATGACATGCTCTTACCACCAACATATTCAAGCAAGATTGTGTACGCTGAGCATTTTCTGCAGATTTTTGAGCTATTATTTCTAAAAGAATTGTTTTCACATGCTCCTTGTTAAAAAGCAAATAAGAGCACTTCACAGAGAAGGTATTCAGAAACTCATAGAGACGATGTTTTTCTCCAAGTATTTTAAGCAAATCATCCTGCAAACAAAAAATAAATAAATAGGTAAAATCAGTAAAGAATAAACTACAAGCTACAGCTTCATTCTTTCTTTACGAGAAAATAAAAAATAAAACAATTTTTGTCAGAATCATAACAATGAGATTATCTTTTAAATGTTGAAACTTGTGATGTTGCTCCTTATCATAGGCCCCTAAAAGTAAATATCTTGGAATTATGGTACTGAATGTTTGCAGTTCACTTATAAGAAATGTTCATAATGGCTTCAGGAAAGAAGATGCATAGACAGACATCAACATCAAATTCTGAATCCCATAAAACTGTTTGTGTTTAAAGAAGATTAGGTTAAAAACAATATGCATTATGTAATGCAGGTTAGCACTAGATTACTATGTCGGAACTATGGTACTGAATGTATGCAGTTCACTTATAAGAAATGTTCATAATGGCTTCAGGAAAGAAGATACATAGACAGACGTATCAACATCAAATTCTGAATCCCATTAAACTGTGTGTTTAGAGAAGATTACGATAAAAACAATATGCATTATGTAATGCACGCTAGCACTAGATTACTATGTTGAGCATGGCTAGTACCCACAGGCATAGTGAATGAATAATTAACCAGATTGATAGCCAAAAAAGTAAAAACAAATTAAGGTCATAGTCTATTGGCAGTACAATCAAGGGTAGCAATTAATGACAGTGCCGGAAAAAAATTGAAATCAAACATATTCATGGAGAAAATGGTCACCCAAATTCATGGCAAGTTAACAAGTGATATATATCACAGGAATTGAGCATCAAGTTCAAAGTTTTAGTTCTTATATCTTCAAAGATTGATGACACACAGTCTGTAACCATGATTTCCCATAAGTACCCCCGATAACATATCTATCAGCTACTGGTAATTTTACCCGATAGGCCCGAGCTTGATGGAGGCTTGTATTTGGATCAACAAGATTTGTCAAAATCTTCCAGATATTAGTATCTTTTAATTGATCCAGAATCTGGAAACTCTCTTCAGCTTTTATGGGGTCAGCAAATGAACGGGACATTACTCTGAAACAGAAAACAATCTTCTTTTGGACCTCAGGAATATCTTTATCCTGCATTTAAATGAGAATCAATTACTTTTTCTCATCAAACTTCCTTTAGGTTTTCATTCCAATCTCCAATGTCAAATACCTGACTCATCTTCCTCAACGATAGGTACTTCTGCATCTCTTGTTGTAACCTGCTACCAAAGAGGTTTAGTCAAAAGGGAAACTTTTATTGCTCACTGATGTTGAGACACCAGAGTTGAATAAGCCATCAGCCCACGACAGAAATCAATCAAGCTTACCTCTGTTTCTGCTCCAGTATCTTTTCAAGAGCCTTTACCTCCACTTTATCAAATCCAGAAAAAATCCCAATCCAATGTTTAACAATATCACTGATTGAAAATTCTACAGGAAACACGGACCCACATAGAACAGATTCAATTATATCAGATCTGCAAAAAGAAACAAAATAGAGAAACACCATTGATTAGAACAACTCTAATGCTGTCAAAAAACCAAAATAGAAAAACCAATTTGTACTTGAAAAAAGCATGCAGAAACTGGAACAAGTTATGCTGTTGAGTATTGACAAAAAAAAACCCAAGGCAACAAACTACAACATGGAAAATATTGACCTTAAGTAACACTAAAATAGACTGACCTTTGGTATTCTGTGCAGCACGGATTTTAAGAATCATAAAATCTTTTCTTGAAAGGCATAATATTTTTTAATGAATATTGTACAAAAATAAATAAAATTCATAATATAATCAAAATATGAAAATACAGAATATATTAAACTTTATGTATACTATCATCCAATCATGCTTAGCGAAACCATTACAAAAGTTTGATTTTCATAAATCACTACTATAAAATGGGGTCATACTCTTCTAATGATTTACCAATTTTACACTCACAGTAATAAGGTTTTGTACTAAAATATACTTGTTGTTTGTGTATTTCAGATCCAAGCTCAAATTTGAGGATGGGCAGAATACACTAAATAAATATTATGATGACAAGCATGACAAATAAAAGGTTATAAAAAAAAAAATTGACCCCCATACAAGACACTTATTTTTAAATTGGTCCCTATATGACAAAGGGTTTCAAATTTCGGTACAATCATTGAATTTTTTATATAGGGACTAGAAAATATATTTTGGTGACTATACATAAGAATCATTTTCAATTTGTTCCCCATAATCATATTGTAACTCCAAAAGTAGTATAACAACATGCGGGGTGACCACCTGATTGAAAACAATTGTATGTATGGGACTAATTTTAAAATTAAAAAAAAAATCATATAGGAACCAGTTTGAAATTGAGTCATGTATAAGGACCAAAAATATATTTCAAACACATATAAACATAACTCTGCCCTAAAAAATAGGAATTTGTGGTTGGCTGATTATTTAAAATGTTAATTATTTTCTCTGCTTTCTCTAAATAAAAATTTGCTTATATAGAAAAAATGGATTGATAAATTAATACTAACAAAAAGGTGGTGAGATTGATGAAGATATAAATCATAGAATTAGAGCAGGGTGGATGAAATGGTGGAGTGCATCGGGATTTTTGTGTGACCACAAAATTCCCCTTAAGCTGAAAGGAAAATTCCATAGAACAGTTGTAAGACCGGCAATGCTATATGGAGCGGAATGCTGACCAACACATAGGCAACATGAGCATAAATAGGGGTAGCAGAAATGAGGATGTTAAGGTGGATGTGTGGATATACGAAGATAGATAAGATAAGAAATGAGGATATTCGAAGAAAGGTATCAGTGGTACCGGTATGTAAAAAAATGAGGGAGCATAGATTAAGGTGGTTTGGGCACGTTATGAGACGGCCACTGGATACTCCTATAAGAACAAGAGTTTGTTACCAAAAACTCGACACAAAGAAAGGTAGAGGTCGACCGAAACTTACCTGGGGAAAGGTAGTTAAACAAGACCTATTGGAATGAGATATAGATTGACGGATTGTATGTCTTAGAACGGAGTGGAGAAAAGCTATAAGCTTGGTGGAGGGTTAAACCCATTAGTAGTTATATGTTCCAGTTATTCCCTTACTTTAGTTATTTTACTCTTCTTTTCTCCCTTCTTCCTTTCACCCCTTTTTCTCTCTTGTCTTATTTTCACTTGTTTCTTCCCCTCTCCCTTTCTCTTTCTGTCTCATTTACGATTTATCATTGGGTTCATCTACCACTGACCCCAATTAACTTGGGTTAAAGGTGTTGTTGATGTTGATGTTGAAATTAATACTAACATATACATTTCACTTGGTTTGGTAATTATTGGGTACTCATCTCAGGTGATAAAACTTCTCAATTTTCTTCTAGAATCTGGGGTAATCAAACTTTACAATAGATAGCCTTAGTTGGATTGAATAAATATTTTAGTTTATGTAATACAAATAATTCATTTCTTTTAGAAAATAGATCAAATCAATTTGCTAAACAAGTGTTTCAACTTGTTGGCTACTAAAATAAGATTTCAAAAGAAGGGGTCAGTCCTTACTTTATTGTCAACACAAAAAACAATATTAAAGAATAAGACCATCACGTTGCAAATAAGGGCAAAGGTGATAAAGAATATAGCACAAGTGTTTCACCGGAAATCTTTGTCATAAAAACATCTAAGGATCTTCCCAGGAATCCAGTTGTATTCATTAGGATTGACAGTGTCGCTGCTCTTCTCACAAGCAACTCTATACACTTCAGTTAATCTCTCCATTGTATACTTTTTAACAAGTAGCTACAAATGCAAAGCAAAAAGATGAATTGAGATATTATAGTTAAAATTATCAACAGTTAATTAAGATATAGAAACAAAAACAAAAATTTAGAGGTATACAATACATACAGATTTATCACGAAGCCGTTCTGCAACAAGTTTCACAGTTTCAAGTGGAACAGCATTTAGGGCATGACATGCCACATCGCAGATAACAGCCACAACTTGCTTTCGAACATTTTCATCGAAATCCAGCAGCCGTTCACAAAGGGCAGCTAAGTTTGATTCAATTAAAATTAGCAGATAAAGGACAACAACAAAAGGCAACAAAGAAACTTTAGACTTACTGGATCAACAAGTGTTTAATGCACTCACATATTATTTGAGGGGCTTCAGCTCTGAAAGGATTTAACAGCAGACAGTTCTTTACATGCTCAAGGACAGACATGCGAACGGCAACAACTCTATCAGTCAACCTCTTCAAAAATTCTGAAAATATAGGCTGAAATGCTTCGGGAATGGAAGATCCAGGAAGAGAAATTATGTCACCAACCAAGTTCATAGCTTTCAAACGTATTTCCAGCTGGTCAGTCTACAAATTTCCAAATTACAAGTGAGAATCCAGACTATTTTGCTAAAGCCATGAACAAAAAAATGAGGAATAAAAACACCAAAGTGACTTTAATACAACTTCATACATTACAAAACTCAACCTCCACAAAGTATAACATATAAATTAAACCTGAAAAAATCATTATCATAGCAATAAGGTTATTATAATGGAAATAAATGGCACAGCTCAAAAAGACATGAGCCATCAAAGTTAGCATCCAACCCCCAATTAGGAAGGTGTACAACAGGAGAAATAAGGATGGGCCCAGTTAAGCCTTGCCAGCATATTTATTAATAGTACGCAACCTATGGCAGCATATACAGTAATGTGGCTGGAGACGACAATTGGTAAGCCATAGTGTTGCATTTTTCATAGAGTGGCTGCCACACCAGATTTCACAATTCAAATCACGTCATTTTGTGCAATATTGTCAAAATCATGAGTAAGATCATAAAATTGCCGATCTTGCACTTTTTAAGGGATCTTTACATGAAACAGAGCTTAGCCGTAAATTGGTGTGACCAGCGTGAAATCACTGATCTTTGTAGGATTGTGGATCAGCAATCTTTTGCAAGCAAATTTAGCTTATTGTAACTGGTTTTACAGGTCGGCTTTGCATCTCAATTTCGCAAAACAACCCTAATCTTATGATTCCCTCGTTCATGCCCTACTATCATGGTCTCTCCCTCTTTGCACTCTCAAATCTCCCCCACCCTCTCACTCCTTGTTCTTTCTATCCACTTTCTGCCTTCTCTTCGCACATTCTGAATTCTGACTTTGGCCTTCTCTGTTCTGAATTCAGCCACGTGCATTCTGATCTGTGCCCTGGGTTCTGACTTCAGCCATCTTCACCTCTGCCTTGTGGGCTTATTTCAGCCATCTGCGACCGCATTCTGGTCACTGGCCTTCTGCATCTCTGCCTTGTGTTCTGATTTCAGCATCAAAGGTTATCTCATCACTATCTCTCTATTCTCTCTGTCTTTTAGTACTTTATGTACTTATGATTTATATGTAAACTTATGGGTATGAATTTTAAATTTAAGATAACTAGTAGTTAAATTTTGTGATTTATCAGTGATTTTTGTTATTTGTGCAGTTTTATGCATATATGTAGTGTATGTTTAAGTATAATTTTGTATTATCAATGATCAAACATACAATCCATGTTACAAATACCAATAAAATTTTTTTTCTTTCTCAAAGTAGTTCCAATTCTCAGAACCAATATCTATCAATCTAACATCAGTCAGGAAAGAACATTAAATTACTAATTACCAGTAGCTCTCCAGTCACATAAGGGAGAACTCCAGACAGGATCTGAGGAGCACAGCAATAAAGATCATAGATAATTCCATGGTATTCGACTTGACTGTTCACCAGCTTGCTATCTCCAGACATTAATGATAGTAAAAATTGTTTAATGATGGGTTCAAGTTTTCCTACACATTGTTCTATGACATTCATAGCAAGCCTCCTTGAAGCCATATTAACAACCTGTAATTAAAATTTTACACCATCAAGTTTCTTGAATAATATTAGAGCAGCAAGAGAATCAATTATCTGAATTTAACAGGAAAATGAATTTATGAAAGAAATACTTACTTTTTTTTCACGACCTAATTTAGACAGTAGAATAGATAAAAGATCCTCACGGACATCCTCACTCTCTTCTAAGAGAACCACCATTATAGTTTGCATGGATGACAGAACATTTTCAGGATGATCATCTCTAAGCATGAAACAAAAATATATAGGCACCATCATTAGTACCAAAAAAGAATAAACATAGAAAATCTGACAGACAAGAAATGACCAACTCATATCTTCTTAATTCACACCTCAGTGTCTAACACTTTAAAGTTTCAACAAAAACAACAGCAATCAAGCCTTATCCAACTAGGTGGACTGTTTATACAGCAAGACATCATTAGTACCAAGAGGAACAAACATAGAAAATCTGACATACAAGAGATGGTTAAGTCATATCTTCTTAATTCTCACCTCAGTGTCTAACACTTTAAAGTTTCAACTAAAACAACAACAATCAAGCCTTATCCAACTAGATGATCTGTTTATATAGCAAGACGTCACTTGCCTATCAAAACATCGCATTCCAAGGACACAAAGATGTATAGTTTGTCTCATAATCTTTAATTCATTTCTCATTATTTTATGACAGGCAAAGAGAAAAAAGGATCAACAACAACAAAGCCTTATCCCACTAGGTGAGGTCAGCTAAAAGAGAAAAAAGTATCCAGAAAAAAAAATACTACAAATTATCTAGTTTGTGATCTTAGCAGACACATCTCATAATTCAATAAGGACTTCATGATAAACAAACCTGACAACTGCAAAGAAAATACTGAACATTTCATTCACTAGATCATCGCATTCAAGATCCAACATCACAACACATGATCTATATTTCGCGAGAGTCTCCAATATGACAACTCTCCGGCCAAAGGATGGACCATTGGTATCACTTAGACCACGAAAAGTACCAACAATCAACTGAAAGATATCCTGCAAGGAGGTCTAACAAAGATCAGGACAAAGGATAATCATAAATTATGTTCCCAACTTTTTTTGTGGTTGAAACAAAGCAAAATGATTGTATTTTTAATCAGTAAAAAAGAACACGAACTATAATTAGATAATCTGAGTAAATGAAATGAACCTTTAGAATTTCATCACTGTAGGGAGCTTCAGGTGCAGTGATCCGAGTTATCTCACAAACACACGTTGCAACTAGAAGCTTGACATCCCTATCTTGGTGCTTCAGCAATTCTGGCTTAACAATTGCATTAAAAAATGGCTTCATTGACTCCAATGTTGATGTCGAAGGTGACTGGTCCAACTCTGCCAGGCATGTGGTTGCTTGCTGCATATGGAAAAATATTGAGGGGTGAGGTGGATTAGCAATTACCAAACTAAAAGCCTGGTAGCTTTACAACAAACTACTTTCTTAAGACTAGATCCAAGTGAGACTCAACAGTAGTATTTGAACCTATATACAATCCCTCATTCACAAATCATAATCCAGTATATTTTCTCTCTTAACCTTTTTTTGATAAAAATCTTTCTAGTTGATCTCATAATCCAACTCAAGTAAACAACCCCTTCAATCTCCAATGCATATAAACATGAATATTGCAATCCCTCATTTACACTTCTTCCTTCCTATTTCAACTTCTTTCCTTCCATTCCATTCAATTCTAAATCACAGACATGAATGTTGCAAAATAGGAAGGAAGAAGTGTAAATGACAAGTTATTTTTATCAGTATTATCATTATCCAAAATATAGACAACTTATTATTAATAAACTACTGCACAAGATAATTAAACGCCCAGGTTAACAGCTTCTCCTATGTTAGCAGCACACAAATTCGGCGAGCATTCAAAATTTTCGCTAACTAATAGATTCTCATCCAAATCAACAAAAATATATGTCATCTCAAACATAGTAAATCTACTAATTGTTCTTCTCAATCAAAGAACGAGCATAAGAAGCAAAAAAATCGGCGGAAGCAAAGGCCACCAAACTAAAGGCATTTGAGCTAAAAATAAAATATATTTTCCTAAAAACAGAAATCAGCTGAAGAGAGAAATAAAAAGAGGAGAATTGGGGAATTAAAATGCAAAACCTTCAAGAGCTTGACGAGAGAGTCTTTGGAGGTGGGAAGGGTCTGGAGCTTGGATCCCAGCTCCTTCAGTTGCAAGTGAGCCATAATTCCTCGCTGGATTAGACGGTGTAGTTTCACTGCTCTTTCTTCATAGAAGAAGCGGAAGAGAAGAGAAAAGAAAAGAGGGTTTTGGTTTTGGTTTTGGCTCCGCTCCGATGTTTATGTTTTCTTCTGTCCACTCAGCCACTCTCACTCGCCTTCCGATTTTCCAACACCCAACCGAACTTAACTCCAAAATCCCCCATCCTTTTTTTTTTTTTCTTTTTACATACAGTAATTTTATTATTTAATTAATTACTTTAACACGCATGCCGCTTACAAGATATCTTTCCGTAAATACTAAATACTATATATCTTTACTCTTTTTAAGATATTTTCGGATCTTTCCTTCTTTTCTTTTTAATCTCTCTCGCATCGCTCGCACCCCTTGAAATTTATCATAACTTTTTTTTTCAAATAATAAGTGTCATGTAATATTATTTTTAAAACATTCTGTAATATATATGTTTTGAAATGTATAAATTTTAAATAAAAATAATAAATATAAATTTTTATTATTTTAAATAAATGGTTAAATTCATGCATTATAAAATATTTTTAAAAATTAATAATTTTTTATTAATGTTAAATCGCATTGAATCATATCAATGACTTTTGTAAAATTAAAATTTTGATATGATAACTTTAAAATGTTGAGATGAAGGATAAATTTAATAATTATTTGTTAATGGTATATAATTAAATTAGATCAGTAATTCTTATAAAAGTAAAATTTTGATCCGACTATTTTTAAAGGTTTAAGTAAATTTTACTTATATATATAAGATAAATAAATATTTGTTTCAACCTTTAAAAAAGTTGCTCAATTTAATTCTCATATATATTTTTTTATGGTCACTATCATCGTTTGTGATTACATAGTAACTATTACCATGCAGTTGTTATGAGATAGTATGTTTAAATGTATTGTTAGAAATATATTCTCATATAGTGAAAATATTGTTAGTTACAACTGTTGATGTGAATAGTTACAACTATTGATGTGAATAGTTATAATTATGTATAAATAGGGTTGGTCCTCTCTCCTCTTAAAACCAAGTGTTATTCTTCCATCAGAAAAACACAGAATAGAAAATAAGGCTTAGAGAGAGAAATCACCCTACCGGTGTTGGTAATGAAAGAGATGGTTGTTACTCCATCATCAACGCTTCCGGGTATGTCTTTATCCTTCTTATATTGGTGAAAATCATGATTTCCCAAGATCCTTTATCATGTTCTTGCTTTATGTTTTATGAACATGATATATTATGTTATTCTAACATGTGGTATCAGAGCACTTATTTAGGAATTCATGATTTTCCTCATATGATGATTGAATATAAATGTTTATTTGTCATATGCATATCTGTTTGAATTCTACGGACAGATCAATTGGTAAACATGATGTGTATATGAGATTGATACTATTTATGTATATATTTTATATGATGTGTTGCTCCCTTTGTAAAATAAAGATTTATAATTATAAGTTTACGTCAGCAAGCTTTATTTTACAATTAGATGATAAAATGGTTATTAGGAATGATGACTTTAATTGATGATAAATATTTGTACCAAAAATTATGTATTGTTGATTAACGAAGTATGTATAAAGGCATGACTTCCGCTGTATATAATATTTTATTTTAAAATATTTATTGATGAATTATATTATGATTATATCATGAAATTATTTGATTAGTTATTTTCACGCATTATGTCATGGTTTGTTAGTCACCAAAGTGGCCAAACTAGAAGTGTGAAAATAATATGATACTTATGTATTTGCATGCATTATGATTATAATTTGTTAGTCACCAAAGTAGCCAAATTAGAATGTTATCGCATGCATAAAGTTGTCATTTATCCATGTACTTATGAAATACCAATTATTGAAATAAATTGGATAAATTGAAAATATGTTTTGCCTATTAATGTTATGGTATTTAATTATGTTTAGTATATTGTAGTAACTACCCAAAGGAGTGCTATTTTATACTGGTATGATTTTATATTCGAACCGCAATTAAGAGCGTATGCTATTATTGCAGTTGTTCCTATGAATTCTCATGCATCATCTGTTACTATGTTTATTGGTGAAAATTTTTCTGAATGGCGTGAACAAGTCAAATTCCACTTAGGTGTTTTGGATCTTGACTTGGCACTCCTTGAGGATGAACCCACTACTATTATTGAAACCAGTAGTGAGGCAGAAAAATTATACCATAAAACATGGAAGCGAAGTAACAGGTTGAGCCTTATGTTTATTAAGATGACCGTTGCCAACAACATTAAGTCAACTATTCCACAAACAGAAAGTGCTAAGGAATATATGCAGTTTGTGGAAGAACGTTTTTGTTCAGCAGACAAGTCACTTGCCGGTACTCTTATGGCACAGCTCACGACCATGAAGTTTGATGGGTCGCGAACTATGCAAGAGCACATTATTGAGATGACTAATCTTGCAGCAAAACTAAAGACCTTGGGACTTACGGTTGAGGACTCATTCTTAGTTCAGTTTGTTTTGAACTCGTTGCCTCCTGAATATGGGTCATTTCAAATTAACTATAACACTATTAAGGATAAGTGGAATGTTAATGAATTGGCCAGTATGCTTCTTCAGGAAGAAGGACGATTAAGGAATCATGCGAGTCACTCTATTAATCTCATGGGTCAGAAAGCTGGGAAAAGGTTAAAAGCAAAGTCAAAACACTTTAAGAAAAAGAAAGCACCTGCAAAAGATGGGCAGGAGAAAGAAAAGAAGGAACAAAAGGACATCAAGTGCCACTTCTGCACGAAGTTTGGTCACTATCAAGTTCAATGTCCTAAACGTATAGCTTGGTTCGAAAAGAAGGGTAATTATTTATCTTTCGTAAGTTTCGAATCAAATTTAGTTGAAGTTCCTAATAACACTTGGTGGCTTGACTCTGGTGCTA